>NW_010729158.1:1370335-1414031 GCF_000365185.1 Nelumbo nucifera | reverse complement strand
CAGTAACCAGGAAAGTGCTCAATGCTCTGATACCATGAAAGCTGAACCACTGTAGTCGAAGTAGCAGAGAAGAGGAGAAGAAGAAGAGATGCTGAAATGTCGAACTGTACTTGCAGTCGACCATGCTTTTACTGGGATACCCCTGATTAGTGATGTGACACCCAGAAGACTTAAGACATAAACAAGATTAGGTCCATTAGTAAAGGCCTAGTTACAAGATAAGATTAACATAAGAATGGGCTATTAGGAATTCTTATCAGCCGAACACACTCAAGCCTTCTAACATATCATTCTAACAGTTGGGGGGCTGTTGGAAGTATGCTGCCCATTTCTTTCAAACTCTTCTTCTCTCTTCTTATTTCTTCAAGCCTGAATGTAAACATGGCATCAGAGAGAGCATTAATACTACCTTTCCTACTGGTTCGAAAGTTTGATCTCTTGCTGTTTCATCTTCCTTGTTTCCTTTATTTTTGCTTATGGTTGTTAAAGGAACCCTAGTTCTGCTTGTGGTGCTCTAAAACCTTGTTGCTTCCTAGGGTTTTCCCTTTGGAGAAGGTCCAAGGGAACCCAGAACAGGTTCAGTTATGTCCTACTAGGGCAAGGCAAGCTGTGAGTAGTTTTTTTTTTTTAATCAGCAAAAAGGATTAGTTTTATTAATGGGAGGTAGAAGTTAAAATAGATTGGGTATCCATTCACCCAAATATACCGAAAACAACAATGTCCATATAACTAATTTACAATAGAGCTCAGAATAACTGCTGCCTTAACACCCCTTGCTTAGCTGAAGTGTCAGCCATCCTATTAGCCACCCTTCGTGTCCAAATAAATGAAGCATTCAGGTCCCCTTTCAAACTATCTATCTCCCTTAAGGCATATCATTAAGCCTAAACACACCATCAATTCAGCCTTTAAAGAGTCCCCTTCTCCTATAGGTCCTGAGTACATAGCCAGCATTTTACTTGAGGAGTCTCTAATGACTTCCATTCCATCATCTCTCTTTCCTTTTGTTTTGAAGAGTGTGCCACCTCATTCCAAGCCCTTATTATATCAGTCACTGTAAAACATTGGAAGATGTCAAGGGTTTTTATCCATTGAGCCAATTTAATTTTTATTAATTCCACCAACTCCTCCTTTGACCTGAGCTTCTCATTAAATATTCTTGCATTCCTCTCCTCCCAAATGGACCAACCCCAATAGCTCTAACTAGTTTGCACATTGTTCTTCCTCTTTTTTGTTGATAGTCTTAGGAAATTTGGACTGGAAAGACTTCCTACATCCTGAGGAGCTATCCACCTGCAACCTAAAAGAGTACAAAAAGACTCCCAAATAAACAACTCAAAAGGGACAAGAGATTAGTAAGTGGGGTAAGGATTCACCATTTGCAAAACAAAGAAAGCACACATGTGGGGAAAGACATCTATTCGGCCTCCTTTTTTGAAGCAAATCATAGTTGTTCACCTTTCCAAGAAAAACCTCCCAACACGGTTGAACTTTAGTTGGTATGGGTTTACTCCAAATTTCTTTCACTGGGAAATTTTCTCCCACCTCTAAGAAAACAAACTAAAGTTTATCCAATAACTGAATAAGGGTCTCACACTCACTATCTCTCAGCCCCCTTCTGAAGCCAAAATCCCAACTTACACCCAGAGAAGAGAGAGTGACAAATCTTGAAATTGGTTGGTACTTGTGGTCAGACATTGAACAAAGGCCCGTTAAAAGGGAACTAGGAGGAGCATCAGCTGGCTAAATGTCTTCCCGAAAGAGAACCCTCACCCCACATCAGACGATAAAATTAATAAAGGTTGGGTATACCTTTTGGGTTTCTCTCCAAGGGGAACTTGAGGTTGAAGAAATGGCCACCCTTGCATCCCAGCCATTGTTCATCATGCCATGAATGCTTTCAATGATCTTGTGTCACAACGTATCTCTTTCCAATGGGAACCTCCAGAGCCACTTTCCTAGTAATGATGTGTTCCTGAGAATCAGGTTCCCTTTGTTGTGGGACTTAACAGTGTGGGCCTTGACCCAATTATATTATGTCTTCTTATTCCTTGTTGGGCTATTTTGCTATTAAGTGCTAATGGGCCTGAGCTTCTTTATTTTATTACTAATGGGGGGTAAAGTTGTAATCTTATGTTTTTAGATGTTACCCTAATATAAATATCGGTTTGAAGGGCTGGGTAAGGTGCTACCGCCCTATTCTAAATTTCTAGTTCTTCTTCTTTTCCTTCTTCTTCATTAATCAGAATACAAACATGGTATCAGAGCATTAAGTTGATCTCATTCTGCTCACCTATCTTCTTCACCTCATCTTGTCTGAAGTTTTCTCTTTTTATTGTTGGATTAACAAGGAGTTCTACTGCTGATCGTGGTTGGCTGAAGTTTTTAGGTTTGTCCTTGGAAAAACTCCAAGGAGACCCAGAATAGTTGCTGGTATGCCCAGGTAGGGCAAGAAACTATGGAGTAGTCGTATGGACTACTAGGATGACCCATCTAACAGGTTTAGCTACTGGACTGCCAGTATATCACTCCAGGAGATTAGTTTACAGTCCAACCAAGCTTGGTTGCGAATTTTGAGTAAAGGAAAGTGCTGTTAGACCTATTATACTTGCTGCTATTTCGAGTTTTGTTGAGGTAGTAGTCGGCTACTAGGAATAGGATACTGATAGTAGTTGACTACTACGAAATCTCTTCGTGAAGTAATTGACTACTAGCAATAGAGTATTGTTTTGAGTGAGTTTATAATGTCTTCCAGCACTAGTGAGGTATCCTCTGGAGGATCTTGGACTGTTGACAATGTTATTCACCTTGGAAACCCTATAGTACAGATTACTAATGTGAAGCTAGATGAATAAAAGCCGTTTCAGTAAGATGGTCCATAGTGAGTCATAGACTACAAGGCTAGATTGATGGGAAGATTAAGGAGCCCAAGGAAGACGAACCAAGTTATAGGACTTGGTGTAGGGAAAATGCAACTGTGATGTCATGGTTGATGACTTCTATGGTTCCCAAAATTGTGAGGACTGTTCAGCATTATACAACAACCCACAAGATTTGGGAGAAACTGTAAACACTTATGGTCAAAAGAAAAATATAGCTAGGATTTACAGGCTGAATCAAGACATCTTTAGTTTGTTTCAAGGGGACATGGCTGTAGCAACTTATTTTGCTACATTAGAAGGCTTATGGGAAGAACTTGATCACCATTCAGTCCTTGAGTGGGACAACACTAATGACAAAGAAAGGCATGACAAGCAAATTAAAGGAATAATATTCAAATTTCTAGCTGGTTTGGACCACTCATACAAAAGCATTAGAGCTCAAAGTTTAGGGAGAGATGAACTTCCAAGTCTGCATCATGTGTTTTACTTGATCAGGAGCGAGGAGGTGAGGAGGAAAGAAATGGGAATTGGTGTTCCACTTCAACCTAGTGAGCAGTCTGCACTTGTTTCCAGCATCTCTAAGGGTGGAAAAGGGGCTGATAAGAACTTGAAGTGTTCACATTGTGGGGGAGAGAGAGGYATACTAAGGATACTTGTTGGATTCTCCATCCACACCTGAAACGAGCAGCTTTTTGGAAGGACAAGAAGCCAAACAAGGGTCCGAACTACAATTCAGGTTATGTAGCCAACCCAAATGTAACAAATGGAGATTTTAAGGGCAACGATACCAGCTCTACCAACGTAGGACAGACCACTACTCCACCAAATAGCTTCCTAGAGTTCACAACCAAAGAGGTAGATATCCTCAACCGGGCTATGGCTTGGTTGAAACAATCATCCATTGCTTCATCCTCATTTGCAAAGACAGGTATAACATCTGCCCTTACTGCTGTTCAATCCTCTTCAGCAATCCTCTATGGACAGGTCAAAGGTTCTTGGACCAAATGGTTTTACTATGGCTTTCTATCAGGAGTGTCGGGACACTATCAAAAAAGATTTGCTTGAGGTTTTTAAGGAGGTTGAAAACAACCATGTGATTAGTCGTGGAGTTAATGCCACATTCTTAGCTCCTATCCTGAAGAGATTAGATGCCAAACACCCTAAAGATTTCAGGCTGATTAGCTTGGTGACTAGCATCTATAAGATTGTGGCAAAAGTGCTTTCTTTAAGGATTAAAAAGGTCCTTCCCTTTCTCATTACTCAAGCCCAAGGAGTCTTTGTTCAAGATAGGTAGAGGGCTCAGGCAAGGAGACCCCCTTTCTCATTACTCAAGCCCTCTATAGACTAGCATCTATAGAGGGCTCAGGCAAGGAGACCCCCTTTCACCTTTCTTGTTCACACTTGTGGTAGATGTGTTCAGTAGAATGATTTCTAAAGTAGACAGGGAAGGGCTGATAAGTGGATGGAGAATAGGCAGGAATAGTGTCTCGGGGACTCATCTTCATTTTGCTGGCGATATTATCATTTTTTGTGAAGGGGGAGATTTAGGGAGAGTGAGAAGCCTAAAAGATCTTATTAAATCCTTTGAGTTTGCTTCAAACATGACAATTAACTTTGACAAAAGTTGTGTGGTTGGAATCAATTTGGAAGCTTGGGAGGCAGAGGTTGTAGCAGGTTGTCTAGAGTGTTCTATGTCTGATTGGCCTTTAACCTACTTGGGTCTTCTGTTAGGTGCTAACTCAAAAGAAAGTCAGTTTTGGTATCCAATTGTGGAAAAATTCGAAAAGAGGTTGGCTTCTTGGAAGAAAAGTTACATATCGTTAGGGGTAGAGTGCCCTTGATTAGGGTGACTCTTGCCAGTCTTCCGGTTTATTTTCTCTCGGTGTTTAGGATACCTTCAAGGGAAGCTAAGAAACTAGAAAAGGTGATGAGGGACTTCTTGCGGGAGGTAGGGGAAGAGAAGAAGGATCATCTGATTTGGTGGGAGATAGTCGGAAGAAATAAGGAAGAAGGGGGATTAGGATTAGGTAACCTAGTTCTTAAGAATGGATCTCTTCTAGGGAAGTGGCTTTGGAGATGGCCGTTGGAGGGAGAGAGGGAGAGAGGTTGTGGCACAAGGTGGTGAAGAGTATTCATGGCTGTTTGCAGAATGGTTGGGATGCTGGGGTATCTCGACGGGTGACTCTTGCAACACCCTGGAAGGCTATACACGGAATCCTTCCCCATTTTCTGAATCTGGTCAGGTATGATGTTAATTCTGGAAACAATGTTCTTTCTTGGGAAGACATTTGGGTAGGTAACCAACCTCTTAAAGACTTTTTCCCTTCTCTTTACTCTCTTTTCCTTTATAAGAAAGAGTCAGTTTCTAGTTTTATTTCCTCCCCAACTTCTACTTCTTTGGCCTTAAACAAGGATTTTGGTTTTTGAAGAGGGTTACATGATGATGAAAGTGCTTGTGTTTCAGAACTGTTGTCTTCACTTGAGTCTATTTGCTTAGATCCCCTCAAACCTAACACAAGAATTTGGACCCCTAACCCGAAAAGCTTTTTCACTTGTTCTTCTTTTTTCAAGTCCCTTTTCTCCACTTCTGCATCCCAGAACTTCCCAGTTAAAGAATTCTGGATTAGATCCATCCCCCCAAAGATTGCTGTTTTTTGTTGGGAAGTTTTTTATGGTAAGATTAATACCTTGGAAAACTTGCAAAAGAGGAGACCAAAGTGGTACTTATCCCCTAATTGGCGTGTTCTATGTAAAACTCAGAATGAGGACTGTCACCACTTACTGATATCTTGCTCCTTTACTGTAGCTTTATGGAATTGGATTTTTATGTTGTTTGAGTGTAGGTGGAACTTGCCATCTGATACTAGCTTGCTGTTAAGTCCATCTTCCTTTGTATGACATACAAGAGAGGGAGAATTATGTGGAAGTGCATAAGAGCAACTTTGTTGTGGACTGTTTGGGAAGAAAGGAACACCAGAATTTTTTGTGAAAAGGAAAGGAGATTTGCGGAAGTTAAAGAATGTATTTTGATAAGGAAAATTCAGTGGCTTAAAACGCTAAATCTCTTTGATGCATACTCTTTCGATGACCTATGGAGAAGCTGGTTAGCAGTGGCTAATACTTCTACTTGGAAGGACAGATATGTGGTTGAATGGATACCACTTGGGGAGGAGTTTATTAAGCTGAACTTTGATGGGAGTAGCCGACGTAACCCTGGACCTTCAAGTATAGGAGGAGTGCTGAGAAATAAAGATAGTAGCATTATATCTTTGTATTCAGGTCCTGCGGGTGTGGGAGACTCTATAAGGGCTAAATTACTTGCTGCTGTGCAAGGAATCCAGATCGCAAACCAGCTAGGAATAAAGCATCTGATTGTTGAAGGGGACTCCCAAGTGATAGTGGTTTGGTTGGAGGATCCGAACTCTGTGGTCTGGGGATTTAGAGATCTTCTCAAAAAGGTTAAATGGCTAACAAGGAGTATGACAATCAGAGTTCAGTGGGTAGGCAGATAAGCAATCTGAATGGCTGATTCACTTGCAAAACAGGGGGTTTCTTGGGCTACTTTGGACTTCTGTGTAATTTCTTTTGAACTTATAATTCTGTAACTAGTTTTAAAGGAAAGGTTGCACCTCGTGCCTTTCCTTGGGCTGCCTGTAACTCTTATTTTCTGGTTTAATAAAATCTTACTCATTTATCAAAAAAAAAATGCAGCTGAATACTTTAAAAACACCTCAAACACTCTTTGAAGATGAAGGGACTTTACGCTAATCCTCGTGTAGTTACACCCCACAACAGAATGGGGTAGCAGAGAGGAAAAATAGACATCTCATGGAGACAACCCACGTTTTATTGTTTCAACACAAGGTTCTCAAAAAGTAATGGTCTCATGCAGTACTTACTGTATCATATTTGATTAATAGGATGCCATCCAAGATACTTGGGTTAGAAACCCATTTCTCTGTCTTGTGTCCTAACGATCTTGTGTTTTCTGTATCACCAAAAGTCTTTGGTTGTGTTTGTTTCATTCACATTAAGGATCCAAAAAGAACCAAGTTGGATTCAAGGGCAATTTGGTTTTTTTATTTGGGTTATTCACTTACACAAAAGGGATAAAAGTGCTTTGATTCATATAGAGGGAGAAAATTTGTCACCATAGATGTTACCTTTTGTGCGTTATAATCTTTCTTTGAACCTTCTCAGAATCCTCTTCATGGGGAGACTTGTGGGGTGGAAGAGAATTCCTCTGAAGTTAATCATTTGTCTCTGCTCCTATATCTCTTCTCTTCCATCCTCTCCTCTTGCCCCTTAGTGTTCTAATGGTCATGGTTCGTGTCCTAATCCTCGAACTGAAGATGATGAACTGCTCTTGCTCCCACTACCCAAGATGATGAAGTGGTTCTTACTACAGAAGTTGACAAGATTGTTGGGAAGGAGATGAGTGTGTGTTGGAGGAAAAGGAAGAGAGGCCCATCAGTTGATGACTACAACCAGTTAGATGCTTTTGAAGCTGGCCAAGATAATATCCCTGTTACTTTTGACCTTGACTTGAATCTTCTGGTTGCTTTGCAAAAGCCCACTTACCCTTGTACTCTTCACCCTATAGATAAGTTTGTTTCTTATTCTCATTTTTCCTTAGCATATTATTCCTTTGTTTCTGCCTTGTCTTCTATTTCCACTCCTTTCAGGTACTTTGAGGCAGTTGCTGACCCTAAATGGAGGGAAGCAATGAATGAGGAAATGAGAGCATTATTGAAGGCTGGTACTTGGGAAGTGGTGGATCTACTAGTTGGAAAGAGCACTGTTGGATGTAAATGGGTGTACACTGTGAAACATAAGCTCGATGGATCAATGGAGATATTTAAAGCAAGATTGGTGGCAAAAGGGTTCACACAGAAGGAGGGCATTGACTATACAAAGACCTTTGCTCCAGTTGCCAAGTTGAACACCATGTGGGTGTTACTGTCTCTAACAGCCAACTATAGTTGGGAATTGCACCTGTTGGATGTTAAGAATGCCTTTTTGATTGGAGATCTTCAAGAGGAGGTTTATATGAATCTTCCATTGGGGTATAACATGAATGGAAAAGTATGCAGATTGAGGAGAGCCCTTCATGGACTTAAGCAATCACCTAGGGCCTGGCTTGAAAGATTGTGCAAGGCAATGAAGACTGTGGGATACCATAAAAGTAGTGTGGATCACACACTATTCTATAGAAGAAAAGGAGAGAAACCAACAACATTGATTGTTTATGTGGATGACATGGTGGTCACTGGAAACGATCCAAAAGAGATCAAAAGACTTAAGAAGTTTTTGGCCTATGAGTTTGAGATAAAGAACTTGGGGCCTCTAAGGTACTTTCTGGTAATAGAGGTGGCCAGGTCTGAGGAAGGAATTTATATTTGTCAAAGGAAGTATGCCTTGGACCTCCTGAAGGAGATAGGAAAATTAGGTAGCAGGCCTATTGAGACATCTATTGAACAAAACCATGGATTGCAGGAAAAGGATGAGGACCTTTACCCAGACAAGGAAAGATATCAATGACTTGTGGGTAAACTTGTCTATCTATCTCTCACTAGACCCGATGTTGTTTATGCTGTCCATGTTGTCAGTCAATTTATGCATGCTCCCCAAGTTGCACACATGTGGGTGGAAATTTTGTAACTTGGGGAAGCAAAATACAAATTGTGGTGGCTCAGTCAAGTGCTAAAGCCGAATACCGGGCAATGGCACACGGAGTGGTTGAACTTCTTTGGATCAAGATACTCCTAAAGGAATTGGAAATCACTATGTCAGGACCCTTGAAGCTCTATTGTGACAACCATGCTGCAATAAATATTGCTAATAATACTGTTCAGCATGATAGGACCAAACACATTGAGATTGATACACTTTGTGAGAGAAAGGATAATGTCTGGAGAGTTATGTATCCCTTACATGCCATCTACAAGACAAGTTGCAAATGCATTCACTAAGGGACTTGCTAAAGCTAGATTTGGAGACTTGGTATGCAAGATGGGCATGATGGACATTTATGCTCGTTTGAGGGGGAGTGCTGTGGGACTTAACAGTGTGGGCCTTGGCCTTTTTATGTTATGTCTTCCTATTTCTTGTTGGGCTATACTTCTGTTATTAAGTGCTAATGGGCTTGGGCTTTTTTATTTTACTAATGGGGGGGTCAAGTTGTAATCTTATGTTTTTTGATGTTGCCCTAATATAAATATCAGTTTGAAGGGCTGGGTAAGGTGCTGTTGCCCTTCTTCTTTACCTTTACCTACTCCTCCATTCTCCTTTGCTTTACTATTTTGTTCCCACTTTACTAAAGCAAACACTCGCTACTGTGAAACAAGAGACTTGTAAGCCTTAGCATCTTCATAACACTTCCATTTCACACTTTGTTAGATGGAAGTTAAGTTTGAATAGCGTACAGAAAGACTTCTCTCCCCTTACAAGTAGATGGATCTGCCTGTAACTGATAAATCTTTGCATAATGCCGCTGTTCAGAATAGGTAGACTTAGCTTGTTCCCTGATTTTATAAGCTGTATCAGCCCACATAAAGTTTCTTCTCACTTGAGGCTGCATAGATACTTGAAGACATGACATCACCATTCTGTTTTCCTGGTCTCACTTGTCAGTTGTCATACTCAGCACCCCCAAACTTTGGTTCCCTAATCTTTCCATTGATATACCCTATTTTCCCCTTTGCAGTGATATAGAGTTTGATCCCTTTCAACCACTCTAGGTAATTAAGTCCATTTAGGGGAACAACAGCCATAGGGAAGCTCAAATCTACCCACCCACTCAGCCCATTTTGGATTGAGGATACACCAGAGCTAGCCGAATCCTCCGAAGTCATAGTAATTGCTTCAGGTGACACCTAATCTGCACAAATAAACAAGGATGCACTACAATCCAGCAACAGAAAGATTAACTTTTTCAGTCCACATAGTCCAGCACTAAGGAGGTTTGTTTCTCCAGTTCACACAGATTACTATTGCTGGAAATGCCTGTACAGCATCAAATAGAAGTGGAACAATCATCACTAGGACATATTTAGGCCCTACGATCACCAAACTTTCACTTTATTTCTGTTACAGCAAGTACAGGTCATCCCCTGATCTACAAACAGACCACAAGGATCACACAATCCACAAAAAAGGGTTGAAGACGGGTTCTAAATCCTTCACATCAATCACCCAGACCTGTTACAGGGGTTTTTATTGGTATGCGATCAAGAGAGGAAGAGGAAAAGGTCTGAGAAGCTTCCTCATATCAGTCCGATTTGTATTCTCTATCTTCTCTAAGAAAAAAAACACAGCAAAAAGAAAGAAACACTTGATCAATCTTTTTTTCTGGCCTACCAGACCTGCTCTGATACCATATTAACCTGAAATAATAAGTAGAAAGCAGAAAGAGAAGAGGAAAAGAGAGGAGAGAAGAGAAGAAGACTAAAAGCCCAAAAAGTTGTGCTGGTGGCGCCAGCATTAGTATTTATATTAGGGCGATCAAAAATAAAGTAAAAATAGAAAAGTGCCCCTGCGACACTAAAGGTGATCTGATGATAGCCCTTTTAACAATATATATGATTGCAAACAAGACATAGATGGAAGAACCCAATTCCCAATCCCAAGCACAACATTGAGCCTGGTAGACCAACCAGAAGATCAGAGGAACATTGACCACTATATTCCTCCCAACCCCCTCTCATTGATCTGTAGTGCTTTGTTCTCCGTAGACCCTTTCTTCCCGATTCATTGAATTTATCTGGATGTTTATTCATGTATCTACTATTTGTCAAATATTATTTGATTGTTAACAAGGAAAATTTATTTATAGTAATTAGTAAGGTATGTATAAAGGAGGATGGGAAGACCTACTATCTGTGAGCTGATTACAAGAAGGAAAGATAAAATGGAATCTGTGTATAAAGAAAGACCAAAGTGGTAATTAATGTCTAACAATCTCCTCTCACTTGGATGCAAAATTTTCTTTTTGCATGCTCTCAATCTATATTGCATGGTTACTGGTATGAGTATTGGAATCTGACATGAGATGTTGGACTCCATAAGCCCCAAAGATTGAACTCTGGGACTTGATGGGTATATTTTAAGTCTTGTTTCTATGATATGTTCTTTAAGTGTATATAAATAATGGAATGGAATGACTTAGTGCTTCCAAGTGTGTAGAGGAATAGGAAGAAGAGATGAACATGAAGACAGATCAAGAGAAAAAAGAATATTCAAGTGTGGTGCCTTTTTTATTCATATATACTTAAATGTTCAAGAAATTACAAAAAGACTATAATAAGCCCACTAACAATTTCGAGAAATTAGACATAAATACCCTTACTCTCTACATTCTCCTCAAGTGGAGCATATATGTCAATCATGCTCAACTTTCCCAGTACACCAACTAGTTTGCTTTTACTTGGAATCTGAACTGTGAAAGAAAAAGAAGGAAGAGAAGAGGGGAAACTAAAATGTAGTCAATAATCAGTCCACTCATCCGTCTTATTACTTACATATCTTGCTTTCAATAGGTGAAATGTATTGCTTCATGACTTCATGTTTTGAAATATTGCATCTGAACAAGTCAAAATCTAATTATGTCATTGAGGTGTTTATGAATCTAGGGGCTGTTGCTTGGTTCAGTGGTAAACTCTTGGGCTAACAAGCATGAGAATATGGGCTTAAGTTCTTGAGCAGTCATTTTGTGCAAAAAATGCCAAAAATTAGGTCTTTATCTAGTCTACCCCTCACAAGAGCTGAGATAGCCAGGACCATTATTGGGTAATGATCCTAGGTGTTTGAGTATAATTTCTCAAAAAACACATTAGTAGTTTGTTAGTGGACATCAAATATTAGTAGTTTGTTAGTGGACTGTTTTTAGTATAATTTCTCAAGAAACATAATTCACCTAATTAGACTAATAACTGGGTTTTTTTTCATATTTGGGTAAGTCCCATTGAGGAAATCATGTAGATGTTCCCTTAATTGCATCTCTGCTAGGGGGCAGAGATGAGAGAAACCTCTTGATCCTAGCTTAGAAGTACAAATGAATAGACTAAACTAAGTAGCATTTTCCTAAAGAGTTTTCATTTGAAAATTTTGATATATTTTCCCTCTTTGTTTGAGAGAAAACCAACAAATATAAATAAATAAACTTTTTTTATGCATAACAAGCAAATAAGGCTGCAAATGGTCTTTAAATTGTGGTTATGTGCATTATCATGGTGTGAGGAATCATAATCAGCCAAGTTTCATGAACAAGGCTATAGATGGTTTTCCCCTCTCACACATGGGTTAATATGGTGTGAGGAACCATAATAAGCCAAGTTTCATGAGCAAGGCTGTAGGTGGTTGTCTCCACATATGACTAAATGTGAGACAATGAAAGAAAAAGAAAAAAAAATAAGGGAAGCAAGAAAGGAGTGAGAGGAATAGAAAGAATATGGACCTCCATCTCATGTGGGAGGCACAAAGAATATCGTAGTGAAGGGGTGTAGGAAGAAACAAGATTCCCTACCTTCCTCTTCCTTTTTTTATGCTTTTCACACTAATCTTCTCTTTTCTCTTCCCACTTGCTTCTTAGTGCTAGAAATCCTGCAGATAAATTAGTATTAGCCAACAAAATGGCATTAACTCTTCTCCTTATAGGAAAGGGGTTTATATAGAGGAGGGAGGTAGTTAAGCAACACCCCACCCCTCTCTTCTTAGGGTGCCAAGTGTCACCCCACTTAAAGTGGTTAGAGCAGGAAAATAACTCTCCCCTAGGGTGACATGTGTCCCCCCCACTTTCAAGTGGCTAAAGGAGGGAAAATAAATCCTTCTTCCTAGGGTGACATGTGTGCCCCCTCTTCAAGTGGCTAAAGGAGGGAAAGTAATCTTCTTGTTAGAATAAGACAAGCGGCATCTCCTTTATAAATAAGTGGGACACCTTACAAAATTACTAATTAACATAAATTTAATTTTTAGGGCCTTCTGTCCCATTAAATGGGCTCTACTGCAGGCCCATTAAGTGCTTATTGCATTACAAATAAACCCAATTAACTTAGGGCCTGCTATTCTCTCTCTCTTTTGAAGCTGTGATTGGGAGTAGCTTAATAACATGCTCCCAGTCCAGAAAAATTAAGGACTTAACACAGTTATATGGAGTCATCCATAATCTTTAATAGACTCTTTGGTTGAGGCCCTTTTCTTGTTTGTCCATCAAGGAGAGTGCACACAACACAGGTTCTAACAAAGTTTTTCTTATTGATTGGAAAAATACAAACTTAATGCATATCTGTTTCTTGTCTCAATAATTGCAGTACTTTGGGGGCACGAACTTTGGACGAACATCTGGGGGTCCATTCTATATAACTAGTTATGATTATGATGCTCCAATTGATGAATATGGTAGGTGAAACTATTTCTATGTTGAAAGAGTATGGTAGATAAAACTATTCTTCTTTTTAATTTCTAAGGTGAAAGTTGGCAACCATTGTTTCATCTGGGAACTTCTTTGGATCAACTTTGATGTTAATACGCCGATTGAGTGTCTGTTAAACTTAATTGTGTGTCCTCTTCTCTTTAGGCCTGCTAAGCCAACCTAAGTGGGGGCATTTGAAGGATCTGCATGCAGCCATAAAACTCTGTGAACCTGCTTTAGTTGCTGTTGATGACTCACCCCAATATATAAAATTGGGACCAAAGCAGGAGGTTTTAGTCAAACTATAATTCCTTCTTAATTGAGTGACCTCATTGTTATGTATCGGATTCTATTTGGATAAATATGATCTTCCATTGTTGGATTTTGAGTTTTATCAATTTAGTTTGAAATAAAAAATGTCATCCTCCATTACAAGAGGTTTCTTTTTCATTGTTAATCTTGTATTCTTTTCGGTATATGATAGCTATTCAATATTTTCTTCATTTCTAATAAGGAGAAAGATGAGAAAGAAATACAGGAAGGTACCTTTAAAAGAATAGCCAACATCAAGAGAGATGTTCAAAGGAAGACTTATCGCTAATAAGTATCACATAAGGTTGCATTTGCAAATACATAGATTTTCTGGTCATAGAGGATCAGAGAAACTATTGGCAAGGTGGAAGTATAGGTATGCTTATCAATGAGAATCACTCTTACTAGGAGTGTGTTGTCAAGCATGACCATACGTTGGCCAAAATCTCTCTTAAGGGTAGAAAGTCTGGTGACAGCACAACAGCAGACTTGGAATCCATTTTTCAGTCACTTTTTAACCAAAAAATAATCACAAAAAATGAACCAAGATTACATTGTGTCACAATCGGAATAGGCATTAAACTTTCTATTTCAGCATAAGATAGTACTGTCCAACATGTTCAACAGTGATATCATGCTCCAATACAGCAACAACAGCACAAACTATAAGATTACATCATAGCAAGTCATAGTTCTCATAGAAAATCAGGTTGACCAGCACTAGTATGCCTTATGAACTGCATAATCATGTCTTATTTAACCTCACAAAGAGACCATTAATCATAATGATTCTATTCTTTCTTTGCATATTAGCAATTAGAGGGTATCCATCACTTCTTTATCAGATTATTTGAGGGAAGAAAGAAAAACATACAAGGAAATAGGGGGAGGTGATCGGATATCTGTTCTTCATTTGTTTCCAAACCAGAGAAGAGAAGCAGCTGGGAAATACTAGAAAGCAGCAAATTGTGTTAATTGGAACATGGAAACCCGCTTTGATACCATGTTATTGATGTGCTTCCAGTGGTAGAAGTAAAAGGAAGATGAGAGGAAAAAGAGAGCAATGTTGTATGAATAAGAATTTAGTCTGCTGAACTGGTGAACGAAGATATTCTAGCCAACAGATCTCTTGAAATATTTTTGATGTGAAAACTTTATATTGTAATGGAGGGGTATCTTCCCTCCAAACCTGAATTTAAAAAGTAGGAGCCTAGTACAGAGCTCTTAGCAAGTGATGTATCTTAAGATCACGTTTACATTAATCAAAGGTTAAATTACAAAATCTTTATGATTGTTAAAAAAAACAAATCTTTATCACACATTATTCTTGTAGAGATACTGGGCCAGATGGGCCTTATTTGTCATTCCTTTTATTTATTTTGTTATCAGAATTGTTTCTATTAGTGGGCCTCATTGGTATGGGCCTTTAATTACTTATTCTTGTGTTTGTTTAAGTGAAGGACTTCATCTAGAAAATATTTTGGTTCATTTCCGGTACTTCATTGCAAACAATAGTATTCTCCTTTCAGATTGTGTATTCTTCTATTTTTTCCTTTTTAATGTATCATTTATTACCGTAGGTGTACTCATTTTCAGGCACATGTTTATCATCAGTATGAGGGTCTACACTTAAATCAATCAGGAAAGGAGATCAGGTGCTCAGCTTTTCTTGCAAATATTGATGAACGGAAGGCAGCTACTGTAAAATTCTTCGGTCGGGTATATACTTTACCACCTTGGTCAGTGAGTATATTACCAGACTGTAAGAATGTTGCTTTCAACACTGCCAAGGTCAGTTCCAACTTCTATATGGGTATGAGAATAGTATTTATTGCTATTGATTTTCTCCTTTTCCTAATTTGCTTATGGCACTGAACAGGGTGGAATGAGAAATCTGTATTCCTGTAGCCAGTCCATATAGTGGGGAAAACACTTAGTTCAATTGAGTTGAGTTGAGAGAGTCATAAATATCCAAAAAGACACATGGCAACACTATTCTCCAAATAGAAGAAAAATAGAAGTCAGACATCCAAACAGAATGCCAATTATGACTATGACCACAATAATAGCCTATAGAAATTGACTTGGACCCAAATTTGGGAATTGTTTTGTATGACCACAAGTATGGAACCAGAAGTAGTAGTCAGGGACAATTTGAAATAGATGAAAAATCTTATAGAACTGGTTTTGTGACTAGTTTGAAATTGTGATTGAAATTTACAAGTTATTAATTTTCAAAACAATGTGTGTTATCTGCAAAAAGTGTTAGAAATAGGCCTGGTGGAAACAGAATTTTAGAACATTTCTCTCTCTCTCTCTCTATGCATTGTAACATGTTTCTTGATAACTATTTTGCCACTTCTGTTTCTAGCCTTCTTTTGAATGATATTGTGGTTTAGTTAATAATAAATGAATTTGATACAGGCATTTGTTATGCTCTAGTGCAACTCAGCATGCCTATGGTGCCATTAGTTTGTTATTATTATATGTCATTTCTATGATGCCTTTCATCCTTCATATTGATTCTAGTATTTTTTAAATATTTTCATTCTATAACCATGCTAAGAGACCCATATCCTTTGACATATAAAGGGACTAGGTCATGGGTCAATTGATTGGGTGCAAGGTCATGTGATACTATAATTAACATTATTTAAGAAATACACAAGTAAAAGTAAAAAATAATCTAATTGGAGATAAAAGGATGATGGGTCACTTCTAACATGTGCATATGATTGTACAAATATGTTATTGGAAGTTTGAAATGAATTCATTTTATTGAATGAGCAAATTGATGAGTTGGTGGGTTAAATAGCTATGTCATTTATGTTTTCTTTTTGATAATTGAACTATAGTTTCATTAATCAGAGAATATAGGCTGTTACAAGCATCCCTTGGAGGCGTGAGGTGCAACCTCCTAGATATTGCAGTGAAACAAGAAAAAAACCAGAAAAAATTACAAACTTGCCCAAAATAGTTCTTCCCTAGATACCCCTTGTTTGGCAAGAAAGCCAGCGAAAGCATTTGCTGACCTACCCCTCATTGGACTCTAATTATCATGTCTCCTGTTAACCATTTAATTTTTTTTTTTCATAAGATCCCTATTGCTCCAAGTAACTGAATCAGGGCTCTGCAGCAAATCCACAATCACCTTAGAATCTCCTTCAATCAGTAATTTCTCTATCCCAAGTTGGTTGGCAATCTGAATTCCTTGTACAGTAGCCAACAACTCAGCCCTTGTAGAATCACCTACTCCCACCTGGCCTGAAAACAGAGATAAGATATTGCTATCCTTAGTTCTCAAGGCTCCTCCAATCCTTGACAAACCTTGATTGCCTTGGTTACTTCCGTCAAAATTCAGTTTAATAAAACCTTCTGGAGGAAGTACCCAAAATGCTGCAGATTTATTTTTGTGAGAAGACATGTTAGCTATTACAGCCCAGCTTCTCCAAAAGTCATCAAATGAAAAAAGGAGTAAAGGAGTCTAGGGTTCTCAACCAGTGTATAACTCTAGTTAATATCATAGTTTTCAAGGCGCCAAGGCGAGGCTAGGCGATAGGGGGGTGCCTTGTCACCTAGGCTGGTGCCTAGGCATCACCTAGGCGATGGATTTAAGTAAAAACATGTATCTTAGGGTAGTTCCCTAGGTTCCATAATCATATTTCCTTAATAAATATCCATAATTTTCATAAGAAAAGTATAAACTTCATGTTAAAGTATAGAAAATAAAAAAATATAGGGGTTCTACCCCTATTTATATTATAGGAAAAGAAATAGGGGCTGAACCCCTAGAAGAAGAAGGTAAATTAGTATTTTATGTTCTTCCTTATTGGTTCAGGTTTTGAAATCTGAGGGTTCAATACAGCATTTAGCAATGTTTGTGTTGATTAAACCCTAACAAATAAGAAAATAATAAAAAGAAAATAGTTTATAAACACAAAAAATGATTATTTTTGTTTAATAATGTCTATTTTATAATTATAATCTCAAAAACGTAACAATATAAAAGTATTTTATAAGACAATATACAGAACTGCTAGGTGACTGGGCAAGGTGAGCCTCCAAGGGCGCCTTGTCGCCTTGACAACTATGGTTAATATACATTCCTTCATTGCTGGAAGGGTTGTTCTCTCCTTGTTAAGAAAGATTCTAGAATTCATTTCTTCCCAAATAGTCCACAACGTAGCTGCTTAATGCATCTCCACATGCATTTCCCTTTCTTTTGTTGGCCAAACAAAGGTAGATGAGCTAAACAACAATTTTACTTTTAATGGCAAAATCCACCTGCAACCAAACAAATCAGAAATGCAATCCCACAGAGTTGCAACAACGGGGTTGGAAAATATGTTAAATGGTAGCAGCCCTCACTATGGGTTTTGCACAATATACACCGGTTCGGGGATAGACACAAAGAAGACTCTTTTCTTTTGCAAGTTTTCCAAAGTGTTAATCTTACTATGGTACACCTTCCAGCAAAAGATAACTATTTTAAGGGGTATAGGCTTGGTCTAAACTTCTCACATAGGGAAAGACCCAGGGATTTGGAAAAACAAGCACAGAAAAAGAGCCTTGGAAAGCAAGGGCTCACACTCTCTTATTAGAAGAAGAAGGGTCCAAACAAACATTACCAAGAAGAGAAAGCAACTCAGTGTCACAAGGAAGTTCAGCTTTCCGTAAACCTTTGCGAAATCTGAAGTCCTAGTTCAAAGAAAGAGGGAGGGCTGAAGGGGAGAAGAACGAGGAAATAAGATCCTTTTTATAAAGGGAAAGAGAGTAAAGAGAGGTGAAAAGGTCTTTGAGAGGCAAGTTACCCCACCCAAGTATCTTCCCAAAAAAGAACAAGATTGCCCACACAAGCATCATGCCTTACACATTGTAGAAATTTGGGAGGAATGCCATGTATTGCCTTTGAAGGTGATGATAGGTAGCCCGATAAGATACTTTCCCAGCCTGAATTAGAACAACCATGAGTGCTACCCACCACCCTATTGCACAAACTCTCTCTCTCTCTCTCCATCAGCCATCTCCACAGCCTCTTTCGCAACAAGGCTTCATTTTTAAGAACCAAATTCCTTAAACCTAGCCCCTCGCTCTTTACTTTGACTATCTCCCAACTAATTAAATGATCTTTTTTTTCACCCCATGGTTCCCATAGAAAATCCCTCATTGAATTTTCCAATTTTCTAGCCTCCCTAGAGGGGATCCTAAAAATAGAAAGGAAGTACATTGAGAGATTGGTAAGTGTGGCCCTGATCAAAGTTACCCTTCCCCTCGAGGAGATGTAGTTCTTTTTCCATGTTGCCAATATTTTTTCAAATTTCTCCACAACTGGATTCTAGAAGCTACTTTCCTTAGGATTCCCACCCAAAGGTAAACCTAAATAAGTCAAGGTCCAAGAGGCAACAAAGCATCCCAAGTAGGCTGCAATGGACTCAACCTCACTATCCTCCAGATGAATACCTACCACACAACTCTTTTCAAAGTTGACATTAAGGTTGGAGACACTTTCAAAACCAATTATTAGATCCTTAAGGTTACTCACTAACCTCAAATTGCTTCCCTCACAAAATATGATAATATAATCAGCAAATTGAAGGTGGGTCGCTAAAATACTATTTCTACCAATTTTCCAGCCACTTATTACCTCCTCTCTAACTACTTTGGAAATTCATCTACTGAGCACATCCGCCACCAAAGTAAAAAGGAAAGGGGATAGTGGATCATCACCTTGTCTTAAACCCCTATAGGCTGGAAAAGAGTCTTTTACTACACCATTGACTAGCACAAAATAATGAGCCGAAGTGAGACATCCAGATATCTAGTTGCACCATCTTTCCCCAAAGCTAAAGATCCTAAGTACCTCTAAGAGGAAGCTCCAGTCCACCAAATCATACACCTTCACAAGGTCCAATTTATATGCAAAACCTATCTCCCATATTTCCTCATGTCCTCTACACACTCATTTGCTATTAGGATTTGATCAGTAATTTGTTTGCCTTGTACAAAGGCTCTTTGAGCATGCTAATGAGGGAGGGTAAAACCCTTTTGATCCTCAAAGAAAGCACCTTTGCCAGAATTTTATAAATACTAGTCTCCAAACTAATGGGCCTATAGTCTTTAGGTTGCTTAGCATCAATCTTTTTAGGAATAAGGGATAGGAAAGTGGCATTAACTCTAGGGCTGATTATATGTCTTTTTCCAAATTCCTTGAGTACTATAAACAAGTCCTCCTTAACCATTTCCCAACAATCCTAATAGAATGCCAATGTGAAACCATCTGGTCTTGGGGCTTTTGATTTATCCATGGAAAAGACTGCTTGTTTTATTTCCTCTTCCTCAAAATCTCTTTCTAACCATCTCAAGTAGTTCTCCTCCAACCTAGGCCAATCTAAACCTTCCAATCTCTCTTGAGACAGAAGAGGTTTTCAAAAGTGACTTGAAATGGCCCACCAAAAGCCTTGCTATCTCTTCTTGACAGTGAATCACTTCTTTGTCTATCTCTAAATTAGCCACAATTTTTTTTCTCCTTCTCCCATTAGCTATTGCATGAAAATATTTGGCATTTCCATAACCTTCCTTAATCCACTTATGCCTAGACTTTTGCCTCCAGGAAATTTCCTCTCTATGGAGGGCTTCTTCTAGCTCTTTTTTCAACTTCCACCTCAACTCTCTCTCCTTTTCATTCATGGTTCTGTGGGATTCTTTCTCCTCTAGTTACTCAGTGTAGGAAAGTAAGGTGGATTTTCGCTCCTCTAATCTCCTTTAATGATCTCTATTTCATTCTTTTGTTTTGGCCTTCAACATTTTTAGTTTCTTGTGAAACTATACTCCTTTCCATTTCACACCCCTCAACTCCTGCCACCATTCTTTGATCTTCCATACAAAGTCCAGGTATGTCAACCACATATTCTCAAATCTAAAAAGGCCTAAGTCCACCACCTAAAAGTTCTTGACCTAGCATAATAGGGAAATGATCCGAGGTAACTCTAGGTAGGGCTTTTGACACTAGACCGCTCCACAGATACTCTCATCCTTCATTGAAAAGAAACCTGTCCAGTTTGGAGCAGGTTGGGTTTTCTTGAAAATTAGACCATGTGATAAAGTTATTGAACTTTATTTGATTCCCCTATAAATCTGTCCAGTCAGTTAAGGATTATTTGATTCCCTTGTAAATCTAATTACATTAAAATCCCCACCCAAACACCACGGTCCCTCCCACAATTCCTGAATTGTGTAAAGCTCATTCCATAACTCATTTATCTTTCTATAATTGTTTGGCCCATAAACATTGGTTAAAACCCACACTGCTCCATCATCCAAGTTTCTAAATTAAAGAGAGATTGAAAAATTGCCTATCAATTCCTTAGAGGTGTAAATCATGCCGTGCCAGGCCCGACACGGTGGTCCGGGCCATGCTAGGCCTGGGGTTCTGGGTCCACAAGCTGGCACGACACACGGCATGGCCTGTCACAGGCCGACACAATACGGCCTATGGGCTTGTTGAAATAATGGAAAATAAATTTAAAAAATATTGGGAGAACATTTCTCCTCTTTATTGCTTAGCTACAATATTAGATCCTAGGATTAGGAAAGATGGTTTAGATATTTTACTTGACACATATTGTGAAAATATGAATATTGAAATTGAAAATAAAAAAGAAATTAATTGTTTATTATTTGAAATGTGTAGTTTATATGATTCTGAAGTAACAGGGAATAATAAAAGTTCACAACTTGTATAGTTGCATCTTCCACTTCTCAACTTGAGTCCAGTAGTCGAAGAGAAAAACTTTTTTATTTAATAAGTAATAAGTTCATTTACTGAACTTAATTTTTATTTACAAACAAAATTTTTCTATTTTAGGTGATTCTTCCTTCACCTCAGAGGGAACAAATAATTTTGATATTTTAGCCTGGTGGAGTGAAAATGTAAAAAATTATCTAGTTCTCGTCGCCATGACACGTGATCTACTAACCTCTTCGGTGTTTACAGTTCCAACGAAGTCTTGTTTTAGTGCAGGTACTAAGGTGTTGGATGACAGGAGAAGCTGTATGAATGATGAAAGTATAGAGATGTGCATCTGCTTTAAAGTTTAGTTGGATGCTGAAGATAGATTACAAGACAAAGGAGGGCATGACACTACACCTGATGTTTCACCTAAAGCCGATGAGCAAAGTCTAGAATAGTAGGAGAAAATGATGAAGCCAATATTTTTTGTATACTTAATAGTTGTATTAGCATTTTTCAAATTATAGTAAATTTTGTTTTAATTTTATTTAATTTATTTGATATTTTTAACAATGTAATTTTTTATTTTCAATTTGTAACTATATTGTATTTTTTATATTTTATTAATTTATTCATTTTCCAATTTTTGTATTTCATTCATCCAACCATTTTATGCTTTGTATCATTCAAATTTAAATGAAATAAAATTCTTATTTTTCTTCCAATTTGTTATTCACTTTGAGTTTTTGTTTCTTTGACTTCTTATTTGGTTAATTATTTTTTTCATTTCTTTGTTAGATTTATTATTTTTTCAAATAGTTCCCAAAGGAAAGTTAAATATTTTATACTTAGCAAAGAAATAAAAAAATAAAAAATGTCAAAAAAAAAACTAGTTTGGCCCGGTTCGGCCCACGCCCAAGGCTTAGCCTGTGGTCCAACCTGGCACGACCTAGGCCCGTGGCACGACACGGGCTTGGGCCGTGGGCCGTGCTGGGCCGACCTCCCAAATTATCCCTGGGGAGGGTGGCACGACCCGTTTTACACCTCTATAATTCCTCCAAAACTTCCACCATATCTTCTTTCCAAAAGGTTACTATTCCCCAGAAGCACCCCAAGTGGGAGCTGAAATCCAGCTCACACCTCGTGATTTCCATACACTCCTTGCCCATCTTCTGTCTAGGCCTGGTAGTTTAGTTTTCTGTAGCATCACAACATTAAGATTTTCTTTTCGTAATATGTCATTCATACTTCTTATTTTCTTAGCACTCGTGAGCCCCCTTATATTCTAATTGATAACTTTCATTGTTTAAATGATAAGGATAAACCCACCCCAGTTGCCCCTCAAATCACTGTTTAGGTGCTTTCCTTTTCTGCCCTTTCCCACTAAATTTAATATCCCCTTTAATGTTTGAATTTAATCTCTCCACTTCTAATCTTTTTGTTTTTTGTTTTTTCCTTTCTTTACTCTTCCTGTCCTAGAAATTACTTCCACATTTGTTACCTTTTCACTATCCTATAACTTACAAGAAGAATCACACTTCTCTAGATATGCATCTAAGCAACACTCTTCCTTTTGCTTATATTCCTCCAAGAGGGCACAAATCTAGTTCCAAATCCTTTCTAGTTCCTCTTCCTCTTTTCTCTTAAGGTCTAACACTCTCTCCCCTTCTTCACCCCAAAGGTCTTCACCCCTCCCTTTATTGACTGTTCTTTCCTCCTGGGATGTTGGAGTACCTGTTTCAGGCAAAGAATCGAAATTAGTACCAAAAATTGAATGGACAAGAGTACTTGGGTCGGAGGGAACTAAAGGCGCATAGCCAAGAATAGGGATCCCTGAGTTTGTAGATTGGACTATACCAGGTTTGATTATTTCTTTGTTAAACTTGACAACCAAATCGGCCTTAGGGGATTTCCCCTTTTTGGAGTTTCTGTACATAACGGTGTAGTGGAGATCTGCCCTTCAAAACCAATATGGTGAACCAACTGAGCCGAGGGAAGGTCCTCATTTGTAGCAAGAGGAGAATTTTGTGCATCTTCCATCCCGTTTGAAGTCTTTGCTGCACCCTCGTCTATCTGTGAGGCAGGTAGGGAGACCAATCAAATGGACTATTACTTCATCTTCCATAGACAATTGCAATGGATTCCTCTACTTCGTGGTTCCAGAGGTAGAAAGGGAGACCAATCAAACAGACCATTTCTTCTTCTTCAACGGATAAGGACTTAGAGTTAGAACCAGGCGACCATTTGAACAATGTAAAAGTCCCTAGAGCATCTTGTATATGCATTGCTACAAGTTCTCTATTTTCACAGAGGTCAAGCATAGCCTTGCACTTGTCAAAAGGAGTTAACACAAACAACTGCTTATGACACAACTTTCGTATCAACAAATCAGCCACTTTTTTCCACTCTTGGATCGGTTCTTTAGCAGTCAATACCCATTTCCAGGTCCAGTGTTCTTTCTTTATATTTACAGTCATAGTTGGTTTACTAAGGCAGTGTGCTATCGGTACCATATTCTTCCCCCAAGTATCACTGCTAAACTCATTCTTAGTAAGTTCCTCTCCCTTGAAAACTTTTTGGTCTCTCCCATAGTTTCCTTAGCGTTTTCTTTTCTTGAGGCCAAAAAAACCTTCAAGACTAAAGTGACATCTTGCCAGCCTTTGCTACCTCTGCCTTGTGGAAAGCAGACTATCTGTTTTTTCTTTTCTGCAAAAACTTCTGAGAGGACTTTGTAAKAACCTTTTGCATTCCTTCTACATTCTATTACATACCTTCCATTTTCTATAAGTTTTTCCTTCCATATAATGTGCTTCCCCTTTGTGGCTGCATCAGAGATGAAATCCTTAACGCAATCTATTGTGTTCAACCTTTCCAACAACATGGTTGCCATCTTCGACTCCCTTATCTTTAAGCTTGGTTGACCCTTAATCCTTAACTCCTCAAATAAAAAAAATCCTTTGCCTCTATTTTCAGATTTTTCCTCCACCGAGTAGTTACCCTGAAGCTTCTACCTCCTCCTTCAGCCATTCCTTCAAAATCTCAATTCATTGAACCAAATGAACCAGCAATTGTTAGCCTATTTTAATTCACATATCAACCACAATTATAAGACAAGTACCCGTAGGATTTCCCTATCTGGAAATAATTTGAAACAATGCCTAGATTGCAATAAGAAAAGTTCAGAAGGATGAAAGCTCAAACATGCATGCACAGTTTCACTGAATTAATCCAGAAGAAAAACAACCTTTTGAAATGAAAGTGAAGGGATGGGAGATCCATCATATGGATGGCCGAACCCTGCAGGAATGTTGGGCGAAATTTCAAAAAGTTTCTCTTCCATCCGGGAATTGTATTCCCTAATTTAGAAAACTGCATTTTCAAGGTTTGTTCTTGAATCCAAAACCGGACCAGATATAAAACCAATAGGAAGTGAGGGATATACCTGATACGAAGTAGCAATAACTCCCAACGCAGGTGTTCACGCCGAAAGAGAAGACCAAAACCTGCCTCCACTGAAGATGACACAGTGTATAGTGAAGCAGGATCAGCAGGATGGTTCTTCAGCAAGGACCTGAATTCTTCAGCAAGAATCAAGTAAGGGCTGGTGAGCACGACTTCAAATTGCTTCTTCTACCAAGAAGCAATATCAAGAACACTTCTTGATCAGATCCACAAGTGGGGATCAAACTAGGCAGGGGCGGCAATAACTGGGAAGAATTCTCTAATCTAATTAGGAGAGTGTTTCCTAATCCAAATCTTATATTTGGATATGGACTCTTAAATGGATAAGAATTATCTTATCCTTCAACTAATCCTAACATTTTAAAACTGAATTCGCCCCCTTTTAATTAACTAACTTAAGCCCAGTTCGAATTGGGCCTTAGGCCCATTAAGGTTATGTGCTCACTTACTCTTTAATCTTTTGCTTAGTTGGCTCTCTTTGTATGGCGTGGGACCTTAACATTGATCTACACATTGGCCACATGGGTTCAGCCCAACCTTTATTACAAGGTCTGGCCGAATTCACTGTATGTCACAGTGAGCCCTTGAGTCCATCACCATGGGCTCTTGATGGGCCCAACATTTACACTAAATGGTTCTTGGATCCAACCACCTTATGAAAACCCAAGAACTGTGGGCAGATGCAAGATTAGCCCATCAGGCATTACCCTCAATGGTCTTACACTTAATTTCTCAGCCCATAATGATCAAACACTGTCCGACAAGAGAGGACCTCTCCCTCGGCTGCAAGGTACAGTACTGCACTCTCTACTCACATGGATCCCGGGAATTAAAACCTTTTGCAAATATTTTGAAACCATAATATATATGTATATCTCTATATAAATATATTTTGCAAAAACAAATTTCAACGTTTGAAATTAGCTGCCAACAGTTTAGGTTTCCATCAGAGAGAGTGCATTACTCGATCATTCACTTTGTCCGATAAAGGGGCTGATTCTATCACTATGATCACCTACTCAGGTGAATTTCCGACTGCCCCAACATACCCAGGTTTTGACCCTCTCTAAGGATCTCACTGATTGGCATATCAAAGACAGTCCAATCCGACACCAAGTGCAGTACCATAATTGAGTTTAGGGGTTAGGTGTAACATTCCAGTTTTGCCCATCTATCTCCAAGGTACAGGGCAACACTGGAATTTGGTCCGGTTCAGGGTATCAAGAAAACCCATACTGCATGTACCTCAGGTCTCACCCTGGCAGCTGAAACAAGCCACCCCAACCAACTTGGTGGCACATCAGTGTCAGCCTTGGCTGGATAAATCTCCTTAGATCTATGCAACGATTGTGAAAATTCTAAACTAACACGAGTCTCATAAGTGTCCAGTTTAAGGGTATTACATAAAAATACACCATAATGACATGAATCGATTATGTACTTTATTCATTTACAATAAATGTCAAAAGGTACATTAATCTGATTGGAGCGAAGGGCATAACTGTCTAACAGAAAGGACTGTTCAAAATGTTGCAAAAAATTGATAGAGAATAGTGGAAATTAGGTTTCAAGAAGAGAGAAGAGGAAGAAGAAGGTGGTGGCAATAAGGGGAGAGATTTTCGAACATAATCTCCTCTGACACCCCTAGTCCTATTTCATTAGCTTAATTTTTGTAATTTACAGAGAGACCCTTAGTTGGGCAGATAATTAAAAGACATAACATAAGAGAAAAGGCCCAATTTGAGGCCCATTACAACAAAGAACATAAAGAAGCAAAATAAGACAAACAGTCAATGGGCCATTTGGCCCATCTTCTCTACACTTTCCCTCAAGCTGAGCATAGATGTCAATCATGCCAAGCTTGCCAGTATCATGCTGAAGTTTAGCCTTGGGGATGCGCTTGGTAAGGAAATTAGCTGACTGTCCTTCAGAAGTGATGAAAGTTAGACAAACTTTTCTAGAAGCCACTCTTTCTTGAATGAGCAATGTTGATGGCAACCTGATTATCACAGTATAACATCAATGGCTTATCATGCTCAATACCCAGTTCTTCCATGAAGTATCGAAGCCACAACTACTCAGAAACTTTATGAGCCATGGCTCTTATTCAGCTTCGACTGAAGATTTGGCAACAACTGATTGTTTCTTACTTCTCCAAGAAACAATATTACTTGCCACCAAGCTACAGTACCCAGAGGTAGATCTTCTGTCATCGATATTTCCGGCGCAATCAGCATCTGTTTTGGCTTCAAGTTTCATATGACCATGCTTAGCAATTATAATTCCCTTTCCAGGAGAACCCTTCAAATAACACAAAATTCGTTCTGCTGTTGTCATGTGAGTGTCCCTGGGAGCATGCATGAACTGACTAATGCTGTTGACAGCATATGCAATGTCTGGCCGAATCATGCACAAATAGAGCAATTTCCCAAGTAGCCTCTAGAAGACTCCCTTATCTTTCAACAATACTCCATCTGAGGCCGAGAATTTATGACTCATATCAATAGGAGTAGCAACTGGTCTAGCACCCATCTTCTCTGTTTCAGTGAGCAAGTCAAGTACATACTTTTGTTGAGAGATAAGGATCCCATCCTTACATCGAACAACTTCTATGCTAAGAAAATATCTTAATTCCCCCAGATCTTTGATCTCAAACTCTATATAAAAGAAAGATTTAAGGTCATTAATCCTTGATACATCATTACCAGTCACAACTATATCATCAACATACACAATCAGATATACTGCCAAAGAGCCTCTCCTCTTCACAAAGAGGGTATGATCATATTGAGTTTGTACATAGCCAAAGTTAACAAGGGCAGCCCTAAACCTTTCAAACTATGCCCTAGGGGACTGTTTAAGTCCATAATGAGATTTGTTCAGCTTTTAGACTTTCCCTTCCATATCTGTTTCATACATCCCTGGAGGAAGAGACATATAGACCTCATGTAACTCTCCATTTAGAAATGCATTCTTTACATCCAACTGGTAAAGTGGCCAATCTGAGAGTGCAGCTAGAGATAACAAAACTCTCACAGAAGTCATCTTTGCAATAGGAGCAAAGGTCTCCAGATAGTCAATACCATATGTCTGTGTATAACCTTTTGCAACCAGCTTAGCTTTGTACCTTTCAATGGTGCCATCAGCATGATATTTGATGGTAAAAACCCACTTACAACTTACTGGTTCCTTCCCTTCAGGCAAATCAACCACTTCCCAAGTGTCATTCTTATGTAGGGCATCAATTTCTGTTCTCATAGCATCCCTCCATTCTGGAATAGTAAGAGCTTTTGACACAGACCTGGGTATTGGGTTAGAAGCAACAGAAGAAAGATAACCAAAATTTGAAGGAGAGAACAAACTATAAGAAAGGTGTTTGGAAATGCAATGTGCAATACACTTCCTTTTACCTTTCCTGATAGCAATAGGGACATCAAGGTCTTGGAAGGATGGCTCCAAAGTGGCTGTATCAGTACCTGTTGTCTCTTCTGTGACTGGAAGTGCAGGAGGCTCATGTGGTGTAGAGGAAACAATTTGCTCACTTCTAGTTCTCTGCCATTGGTACAACTTGGGATTAAAAAGAGGACGAGGAGGTAATGGAGGAGGAATAGGAACATTGGAATGAGAATGAGATGACTGATCCTCCCTTGACTCATTTAAAGGAGGAAGAGGCTCAAAAGAAGACTCAACTGGGATAGGAAGGGGGAGAGCAAACAACTATGACAAATTCTCCCCCTTTGGACAATGCCTCTCCTGAGAAGGATCATAAAAAGAAGAAGCTCATCAAAGGTGACATCCATTGAGACATACCGAGTTCCAGTCTTTAGATCAAAACAACAATAACCCTTTTGTGTGGGGGAATAACCAAGGAAAATGCACTTGTGGGCTTTTGGTTCAAATTTATATCTTTGGATACTTGGAATATGTAAATAGCAAGTGTAGCCAAAGACACGGAGTGGAATAGGAAAAAGATCCTTGCTCGGATGAAGAAGACTGAAAGGAGACTTAAATCCCAACACCCTTGATGGCATACGGTTGATTAGGTAGGTTGCAGTGAGAACAACATCACCCCAAAATCTTGTAGGGACATGTGGGGCAAACAGGATACTTCTTGCAACTTCAATAATATGCCGCTTTTTTCTTTTAGCAACTCTATTATGTTCTGGGGTCCTAACACAGGAGCTTTGGTGAATAACCCCCAAATCAGTGAGATAACGTGTTAGGTTTTTCTTAAAATATTCTTTTGCATTGTCGGATTTGAAAATTTTAATTCTGGTATCAAATTGGGTTAGAACAAATTCAAAGAATTGCCTCACAAGTCTAGGAACTTCATCACGGGACTTCATAAAAAATATCCAAGTATATCGTGAAAAATCATCAATGAACAAGACAAAATATTTGTAACCGCCCATAGAGGGTAAGTGGTAAGACCCCCACACATTAGAGTGCACAATATGGAATGAAGAAGAAGATCTTTTATTACATAACATGTTTTGACAACTCAGAAGACTCACAATGAAGACTTGACAAACTAATTCCCTTGAATAGTTTTGGGAATAAATGACTCAATGAAGAAAATGAAAGATGACCCAAACCAAAATGACATAACATGACACGACTGACAGACTTTGAAGATGTAGATCTAAAGGCAGCTTTCCTAGGTTGTCCATGGCCCTGTCCAGGAGTGTCCAACAGATATATTCCATTCACCTCATGGCCACTCCCAATCATTTTTTGAGACTCTAGATCCTAAAAAACACAGTAGGAAGGAAAAAAAAGTTACACGACAGTTCAAAGACTTAGTTAGGTTGCTTACAAATAACAAATTTGTATTTAGTTTGGGTACATGAAGGGCAGAAGGAAGTACCAAAGAGTTTGTAGCCTTGATGGTTCCCTTGCCAGAGATAGGAGCAAGAGAGCCATCGGCTAGGGTGATTTTGTCACGGCCAGGAAGCAAATCATAAGAAATAAACAAGGTGGAAAGACTGGTCATATGATTAGAAGCACCAGAATCAATAATCCAATGGATCCTACGACTACTTGAGATAGTTGCATGGTTGGTAGAAGCTCGTATACCTGAATGAGAAAATACAGAAGAGGTTGAATTTCTCGGAGGGTTGGAAGAGGAGGCCACACCCTCTAGGTGACTGATCATCCTTCCAAACTTCTCATACTCTGCCTTCATAGCTGTTAACTGCTCACTAGTAGTCCTCTCTTTAGTTAGGCATCTATCACTATCTGGACCAGCAGCAATATTGGCACTCCCTGCCTTCATATTATCAAACTTAATTTGAAAACGAAGGGGAAGAAGCTTTGGATGCAATTTCCAACACTTGTCTTTTGTGTGTTTTGGTTTCTTACAGTACTCACAAATAATTTCTTTTTTCCTTGAGGCAACTGGATTTCCTGTAATTCCCTTAGGTCTCACCCACATATTAGCAAACTGATCATTTAGACCAGCCCCTTGAACCTGGACTAATCTCTTGCTTTTTTCACTACTTACAAGGCATAGGCGTGAGACAATGAAACACTATTCTTGGATAAGATATTCTGCTTTGTGATGTCATATTCGGGATTCAGCCCTGTCAAAAACTCAAACACCCTATTTCTCTCAACAAGTTTCCTGTAGGTCTCAGCATCATTAGTGCTTTCCTAGGCTACAATTTCCTTCAAGTCAATTTCTTGCCATAGAGATTTTAATATTAAGAAATAAATAGCCTAAGGTTTCTCCCCCTGCCTTAAAATTTTCAAATCACTCCTTAGCTTGTATGCTCTAGCTACATTTAATTTCTGGGAATAGGGTTCAGCAACACTGCCCCATATTTCCTTTGCTGAATGCATCCACAAATTGCGTTGACTAATTTGAGGTTGCATTGAGTTCACTAACAATCCGATTACAGTATAATTTTCTTGCATCCTTTTTTCATAGGATGGATCATCTTCCGAGGGAGCCTTCTTGCTCCCGGAGATATAACCCCATTTGTCTCTATTGCAGATATGAATTTTTGTTGATTGTGACAATGCCATATAATTAGTTCCATCTAGCTTGACTGTGGTGACAGCTAGTAGAGAGTCAACAGAGGCTCCCGGAACTTGTTTGGATTCAGCAACATGCTTGTTGTCAACTTCTGAAGGGTCCATCTTCTTAAAACACTTCAAAAATAACCTCTAATAACTTCAAATAACAATCAATGAAGATAGAAAAAATATTGTGTTGTGAATCAACCTCTATGCAGTCATATCTGTTAACTGCGTCACACCCGAGACTCGGGAGAAATAGAAAAAACCCAGCTGCACCTTGTAGACTTCACAGAACACCAAGCAACTTGAATCGATCTTCAAGATGACGACAAGAAGTCTTTCAGTCACTGAGCGCCCAGGTCAAACTTCCTGTGGGGCCTGCAATCGGATTTCTTTAGTTAATTAGGGTTTTGGGCACACTTGAAGAAAAATTGCCTTTTGAAACTGTTCAAAATGTTGTAGAAAATTGATTGAGAATAGCAGAAATCAGGTTTCAAGAAGAGAGAAGAGGAAGAAGAAGGTGGTGGCAATAAGGGTTCAAAGAGAGATTTTTGAACATAATCTCCTCTTACACCCCTAATCCTATTTCGTTAACTTAATTTAGTAATTTACAGAGAGGCCCTTAGTTGGGCAGATAATTAAAAGACATAACATAAGAGAAGAGGCCCAAGTTGAGGTCCATTACAGCAAAGAACATAAAGAAACAAAATAAGACAAATAGTCTATGGGCCATTTGGCCCATCTTCTCTACAAATCCATTCAAAGGTTTGAGTTTGCAATTTATAAAACATGATTTCTGAACAAATCTAGTCCTTTGGTGTAGACTTATGCATTAGTTTCTTACAATTTTCTTTTTGTTGTTTCTAGTTTATAACTGTGTATAATGAATAATACAATTATTAACAATATTATTTATTAATTTCTTAATGTTCTACATGGTATAGAAGTGATGCAAATTGATTTCAAAAAGCATCAACTAAATCTCAGAAGAAGGAAATTAAAAGGAGGTTAATAGAGAAACTATTCACAGAAACCATTCAACTTTTTTTTTTTAAATTTTTTTCACAGGAACACGGAAAACTTTATTAATTACTTAAAATAAAAAGAGGTTATAACAAGAAGTTGTGAAAATTGAGAAACCTGTTCTGGAAACAAACAACCCATCACCTTATTACAATTGAGCCCAATACCTTTGCTGTGTATGAATTCCTTGTTTAGCCAAACGATCTGTCAAAAATTTAGCTGGCCTTCTTACCTATCTTATTTGAATGTTCAGATCTCTTGAAAGACACTTGAAACGTCTGGTTTCATTTCAATATTGCCAAATCATCCCCTTACCTTTCTTCTGCCACCCAACTACTATCTTTGAATCCCCTTCAATAACCAACCTTGAATCCCCATTTCTTTAGATTTTTGTACCCCAAAAGTTGCTGCCATAAGCTTTGCCCTAAATGAATCACCCCTATCTATTATACCTAAATACAACACACAAATGGTATCATCCTCATCTCTTATCACTCCTCCAATTCCTAAAGGTCCAGGATTGCCCAAACTTCTGTGACCAATGTTCAATTTCATCCAACCACCAATTGAGGGTGACACAAACCTCATGGATTTTTGTGAATCTCCTCATCAAGTTTAAAACCCATTCATGGCGGTAAATAAATTTTGTGACCTACTTTTCCTTCTCAATTGTTTCATTAAAAACTTTCATCTTCCCAATGGACTGTAACATTAAACCTATACTATGTGCAACACAAGGAGTCCAGTACAAATTTGTCATCTTTTCAATCAATTTTGTTCCAGCGAGCATATAACTTGAATGGTTATTTGTGATTACTTGAACTACATTATCCTCTCCTACTTCAACAATATCATCAAGATATTTAAAAAGAAGCTCACCATCTTTAATTGAGTTGGATGCATTAATAGATTTTAGAAACATTGTCTCACTTGGACTATTTACAAGAAAATTGATAATGAACCTGTTTTTTGCATCAGTCCATTCATCAGACATAATTGTGCAACCATAGTCTTTCCATGATTTCCTATACTCCTCCACCAATTCATGTATATTCTCCACTTCTTTCAAGATCCTAGTGGCAAAATCATGCATGGATGGAGGCTTATAACTTGGACCAAAATTTGCAATTGCCTCACACATACTCTTGAAATTGTTAGACAGTATATGCCCTTAGCTCCAATCTGATTGATGTATAGATACATTTATTGTAAATGAATAAAAGTACATTATTGTTTCATGTTGACATTCGTATGTTTTTGTGAAATTACCCCTTAAACTGGACACTTATGAGATTTGTGTTAGTTTAAAATGTCTCAGCCATTGGATAAACTTGGGGAGTTTATCTTGCCAAGGTTGACACTGATGTGCTGCCAAAGAAGTTGAGGCAGCTTGTCTCAACTGCTAGGGTTAGACTCAAAGCACATGCAGTGTGTGTTTGGTTGAAACACTGAACCCGAACCATTTTCCAGTTATGCCCTAGACCTTGGAGATTGATTGGCAAAACTGAAAAGTTACACATGACCCCTAGACTTGATTATGGTACTGCATTAGACGTTGGATTGGGCTGTATTTGATATGCCAATCATTGAGATCCATTGAGGGTAAAAAACCGGGTATGTTGGGGCAGTCTAAGAATTCATCTGAGTGGGTGATCATAGTGAGAGGATCAACCCCTTTGTCGGACAAAGTAAATGATAAGGCTTACACTCTCTCTGATGGAAACCTGAATTGCCGACAGTGGATTTCAACTGTGTTTGAGATTTGGTTTTGCAAAATATATTTATATGATATATATATATATTATGTTTTATGAAAAATGTTTGCAAAAGGTTTTAATTCCTGGGATCCATCCGAGCAGAGAGTGTGGCACTGTACTTTGCTGCCAAGGGAGAGGTCCTTTCCTGTTGGGCAGTGCTTGATCATTATGGGCCGAGAGGTTAAGTGTAAGAGACTATTAAGGGCTGATTACCGGATGGGCTTTATCTTACTTAAGTCCATTATCCTTGTGGTCTTCATAGGATAGCCGAATTCAAGGATCATTTAAGTGTAAATGTTGTGCCCATATTGAGCCCATAGTGATGTGCTCAGGTGTTCATTGCGTTTAGTAGTGAATTCGGCCAAGCCTTTTCCCAGAGTTTTGGCCGAACCCATGTAGACTTATGTGAGGTCATTGTGGGGTTCCACACCATACAAATCAGGCCTAAGTTGGCCATGCAACACCCTTGGGTTGTGAGCCTTATAGCTGATGGGCCTAAGGCCCATAATTTATAAAATTAAGTAAGCTGTTGCATGATAGCTTGTCATGTGCTCTGGGTTGAATCTGGGTTTGAAAATGGGTATGGAGCACCCATCCTCTTAAGAGGATAAGGCTTATTTCTTAATAGAGTCCAGATCCAAATTAGATTTGGATAATCTCCTAACTTAATTAGGAGAAATGTTCTATAAAGAGAGAAAAGAAGAGGGCGAACTAGACTAGAAGACCACTCTCTCTTCTCTTTTCTTCTCTTTTGTCTTCGAAGAAACCCTATCACAACCTAGGCTTTCAAGGACTAATAGAGATCGATTTTCTTATGATTTTTGCAAGAAAAATTTAGAGGAACTTCATGCTCACCTTCTCCAGTTCGATCCAAGCAGTTGGGTTGTAGTTTTGCTAAAAACTGTGTTGCTGAACCGAGTTCAGGAATACACAGCCATTTTCTGGAGGATGGTTTTAGGACTGATTTGGACGTGAACTTCCACCTTGTGATCTGCATTTTTGGTATCTGTATCAGGTATAAATCTCCTTCTTTGATTGGTTTCAAATATGGTCTGGTTCAGTGGAAGATCGATCCTTAAAAATGCAGTTTTTCAAAACATAGGGAATTCGATTCCCAAAAGGATTAGGAAATTTTTGAAATTTCGCCCAGCCATCTAGCATGGTTCGGCCATCCATATGATGGATCCTAACCCTTCCAACAGAAATAAGGACTATTTGCTAAATTAAAAGTAAAGCATTAGCATAAAAGCATATTCCAATAGCCCTATCAACATCTTTTTTTTGATCTTTTTTCCATTGTGAATTTAATGTCTGTTGGCATGGCTCAGCTAAAACGATTTGATCCATTGGGCCTGCCGGTTGTGGTGGAAATGATTGTGGAGTTCCACTTGAAGGGATGAGAGATCCATCATATGGATGGCCGAACCCTGCAGGAAGGTTGGGCGAAATTTCAAAAATTTTCTCCCATGTGGGAATCACATTCCCTATTTTAGAAAACTGCAATTTCAAGGATCAATCTTGAAACCAAACTGGATCAGATCTGAAACCAAAAGGGAGTAGAGGGATATACCTGATACGGAATAACAGTAACTCCCAATGAAGGTGTTCATGCCCAAGGAGAAAACCAAAGACTGCTCCCACTGAAGATGAGACAGTGTGAGGTGGAGCAGAATCAATAGGATATCTCTTCAGCAAGAACCACATTTTTCAGCAAGAATGTAATGGAGGGCAGGTGAGCACGAATTCAGATTGCCTTTTCTACCAAAAGGAAATATCAAGAACTGTTCTTGATCGCTCCCACTGGTGGAGATCGAACTGGTAGGGCGGCAAGAGCAGAAGTGAAAGAAGACAGTGCAGTCAAACTGTGTTGTCTCTCTCTGGAATTCAGTAGGGCGGCAAGAAGACAGTGCAGTCTATGCACTATAAACCAAAGACTCCTAATCTCATTAGGAGTTTCCTAATCCAAATCTTTTATTTGGATCTGGTCTCTCTTTAAGAGATAAGGATAATCCCTTATCTTATCTGCAGATAAAGATCAACCTTTCTAATCTAATTAGGAGTTTCCTGATCCAAATCTTTATTTGGATCTGGACTCTTTGAGTGGATAGGGATAATCCCTTATCCTATCTGCTGATCTAAATCCCAGAACCACCCTCTTTTAATTAGTCTTATTAAGCCAGTTCAAATTGGGCTTTAGGCCCTTTAAGTCTATCTGCTCACTAGCCCCTCAATCTGCTACCCAGTTGGTTATCCTTGTATGGCGTGGGACCCAAACATTGATCTACACATCATCCACATGGGTTCATCCCAGCCTCTGTTACAAGGCCTGGCCGAATTCACTGTAGGAGACAGTGAACCCTTGAGTCTCGGACTGTCCCAACATACCCAGGTTTTGACCCCCTCTAAGGATCTCACTGATTGGCATATCAAAGACAGCCCAATCCGACACCTAGTGTAATATCATAATCGAGTCTAGGGGTCAGTTGTAACATTCCAGTTTTGCCCATCTATCTCCAAGGTCCATGGCAATACTGGAATTCTGGTCCAGTTCAAGGTTTCAAGAAAACCCACATTGCATGTACCTCAGGTCTTACCCTGGCAGCTGAGACAATCTACCCAACCAACTTGGTGGCACATCAGTGTCAGCCTTGGCAAGATAAATCTCCCCAGATCTATCCAACGGCTGTGAAGATTCTAAACTAACACGAGTCTTATAAGTGTCCAGTTTAAGGTATTACAGAGAAACACACCACAATAATATGAATCAAATATGTACTTTATTCATTTACAATAAATGTCATAATGTACATCATTCTGATTGGAGCTAAGGGCATACACTGTGTAACACCACTTCCACTTTGGCTTCCACTTCCCACAATAGACTCCTCAAATTTAGAATTAGGAGCCTTACAACTTCCTTGTTGAGGAGTCATAGGTGTACAATTAAACCTCTCAACACTAGACACATAATCAGACTTCTTCTTTTTCTCAACTTGAAATTTAGTAAGTGTATTTTGACATCTTAATCTTACCTCTTCATGGCATTGTTTGCACTCACTCATTCCATGTTTGGTGCTAGCCAAATGATGTTTTAATCGGTTTATGCCTCCCGTGTACAGTTTACTACAAAATGCACAATAAATATAGCCTTTTTTCCCATCCTCTTCTTTAACATATGCCCAAGCAAAATCCTTTCTAGACATTCTAGGTTCTTGATGAAATAGAGAGCAAAGAAGTGATCAAATTGCAGCACCTAATTAAATTAAAAAAAAGAGTATGAGTTAAAATTCACAAATTATAATTTCCATCATTCACTTGAAGTTTCTAGTTTCTACTTTCTATAAGTATTCAGTTTCAAGTAATTCACAATCACAATTCACAAATTATTATTTAGTCACACACAAGAGGCAAGGAAAATCAATAAATCAAAAGAAGACAAAATAGATAGATCATAGAAGTAACAGACTGATAGAAGTTCAAGTTACTTGAAGTCTGAAGAGTTGAATTTGAAGGCTGAACTGATGAAGCTACAGCCAGCAGTTGGGTCTTGGCCTATTCGGTCCACTAAATGTGTTCAAAAACGAAAAAGAAAAAGAAAAAGAAAAAGAAAAAGAAATGAGGAAGAACAGATTACAGAACAGGGCTTTGTGGCATTTTATTTATGCAGCTCTGTTCAAGCTCAAGGCTGAAAACAGAGCTACTAAAATGAAGAAGAAACGAAACAAATAAACAAAGAAAAGAAAAAAGAAATGAAGAACAGATTACAGAGCTACCGAAATAAATAATAAAAAGCATAACTGAAACTGACTGTTGCAGCTTGATGGTCGAACTGTTGAAGTTCGCAGTTCACAAGAGTAGAATGCTTGCCCTTTGCCATTTCACAGGTCACAAGCTCACAGCTGCCCAGGTTCACTCCAGCAGTCCTGCTCTTTCTTCGTTTGCAATTGTAAATAAAAAGAAGAAAAGAAAAATAAAAGCACCCATATCTGAGATTTTGAGTATGTGACGTTGAAGAAGAAGAAGAAGAAGATGAAGAAGAAGAAGAAGAAGAAGGAAACAAAGAAAGGAAAAGAAAAAAAATACACATACCTGAATTGATCGATTGAAGTTGCCGGTTGAGACTTGAGACTTGTTCACGGGTTTCAGAGTTCACCTCCCTCTTTCGAGCCCTAATGGTTTGGTTTGCAAAATGAATTGAAGGAGGGCTTTTCCCCCCTCTTTACACTTAAAAAATGATTGTATACAATGGGGGCCATGATATAATCGTGGCCCCACCAATCAGAACATAAAAAAGTTAAAACAATTAAGCTGTTAAATGTTTAAAATGCCACACATGAGAGTTGTAAGCCTCTTGTCAAAGGCTTAACAGAAGCATACGCCTCCTTGGAAGTGTACGCCTCTGTGCACGCTTCAAGGGTATAGGCGCTTCTTTCATGTGCCTCAGGGCGTTTTGGGAGCGCCTTGCTTGGAGGCCGCCTCCAGGCGTACGCCTCCCACGCCTTTTAAAACACTGCTGTAAACAACAATATGACATACTGACCTAAAATCACTTGACATACAATTGTATACCCATAGAAAACTAGGGTTGGGGCGAAAAGAGAGATGTTGCAGCTACTCTTAGCAGCCTTCACAAAAGGCTTTCCAATGGCTGTAAATCTCTTTTTAGGTTCAAAATATCTTGAAAAAAACACGAGCACCAGCTCCAAACTATCTCCTTAGTGCTCAATCTGAATGAGGTGTACCTTCTCCAGTTGGTTCTGGTTTTTGAGCAAAAAAAACTCGGGACTCTGGGACAATTTTTGAGTCTCCAAGGTTCTCCAAAAACTCTTGAAACACTTCTACCAACTGAAGGGATGGGAGATCCATCATATGGATGGCCGAACCCTGCAGGAAGGTTGGGCGAATTTTCAAAAATTTCTCTTTCCCATCCGGAAATCGTATTCCCTAATTTAGAAAGCTACATTTTCAAGGTTCATTCTTGAATAAAAAACCGAATCAGATCTGAAAACAAAAGAGAGTGAGGGATATACCTGATACGAAGTAATAGTAACTCCCGACGTAGGTGTTCACGCCCAAAGAAAAGACCAAAACCCACTTCCACTGAAGATGACACAATGTGTTGTGAAGTAGGATCAGTAGGATGGTTCTTCAACAAGAACCTGAATTCTTCAGCAAAAATCGAGCAAGGGCTGGTGAGCACGACTTCAAATTGTTTCTTCTACCAAGAAACAATATCAACAACTCTTCTTGATCAGATCCACAAGTGGAGATCGAACTGGGGAAGAATTCTGCAGTTTGTTGTTGTGCATATCTGAGGAATACGCCCCCTTATTTATAGCCTTCTTTGGATCAACCTCCTAATCTAATTAGGAGAGAGTTTCCTAATCCAAATATGATATTTGGATCTGGACTCTTAAGTGGATAAGACTTCTCTTATCCTTCAGCTAATCCTAATCAGCTTAAAAGCTGAATTCGCCCCCTTTCAATTTAACTAACTTAAGCCCAGTCCGAATTGGGCCTTAAGCCCATTAAGCTTATGTGCTCACTTACTCTTAATCTACTAGCCCAGTTGGCTCTCTTTGTATGGCGTGGGACCCTAACATTGATCTACACATCAGCCACATGAGTTCAGCCCAACCTTTGTTACAAGGCCTGGCCGAATTCACTGTATGTCACAGTGAACCCCTGAGCCCATCACCATGGGCTCTTAATGGGCCCAACATTTACACAATGGTTCTTGGATCCAGCCACCTTATGAAAACCCAAGAACTGTGGGCAGATGCAAGATTAGCCCCATCAGGTATTACCCTAAATGGTCTTATACTTAACCTCTTAGCCCTTAATGATCATACACTGCCCAACAAGAGAGAACCTCTCCCTCGGCTACAAGGTACAGTGCTACACTCTTTACTCACATGGATCCTGGGAATTAAAACCTTTTGCAAATAATTTGAAACCATAATATATAAGTATATCTTTATATAAATATATTTTGCAAAACCAAATTTCAAACACATTTGAAATCCACTGCCGGCAATTTAGGTTTCCATAAGAGAGAGTGCATTCCCCGATTATTCACTTTGTCCGACAAAGGGGCTGATCCTGTCACTATGATCACCCACTCAGGTGAATTCTCGAACTGTCCCAATATACCCAGGTTTTGACCCCCTTTAAGGATCTCACTGATTGACATATCAAAGACAGCCCAACCCGACACCCAGTGCAGTACCATAATCGAGCCTAGGGGTCAGGTGTAACATTCTAATTTTGCCCATCTATCTCCAAAGTCTAGGGCAATACTAGAAATTGGTCCGGTTCAGGGTTTCAAGAAACCCACACTACATGTGCCTTAGGTCTCACCCTGGCAGCTGAGACAAGCCACCCCAACCAACTTGGTGGCACATCAGTGTCAGCCTTGGCAGGATAGACCTCCCCAGATCTATCCAATGGCTGTGAAGATTCTAAACTAACACGAGTCTCATAAGTGTCCAGTTTATGGGTAAAAACACAGAAACACACCACAATGACATGAATCAAATATGTACTTTATTCATTTACAATAAATGTCAAAAGATACATCAATCTGACTGGAGATAAGGGCATAACTGTTCAACCCCAACCAGGCAATATCAGTTACTAATGATTAGCCACTTAACCGCCATACACCCTGCTGATCTATTAGATTATGGCTTTGTAAAGAAGATGAAAATAGGAGCACTGTAATGATACCAAGATGTGATTTAGACCAGCAAATATTCCAATGGATATTCAGTGATTTATGCGTAAAAATCAAGAAGAAAGTGTTCAGAACAGAGAAAAAGGGAAAATAGAAGAAATGGGAAGAGTTTAGGGCAAGAGGAGAATGGAGTATGAGGTTTCTTATCTGTCCCACACTCTTCATATAATCAAATTAGTATTAACTTGATGGACAATGACATATCTGCTCCTAATAAGTCCTAATTTTCTTTCACTCTTCTATCTTTTCTCTTTGAAGGTGTGTGGTTTGAAAGAGATGAGAAAGTGTGTGTTTGTTAATTTTTTAGTTTAAATTCCGAATATGAAATCCACATATTTGATAAAAGATTACTAGAATAACATGTAATTAATGCAACTGGACTTACCTTGTCATTTGTCTATTTTTTTCGTTCTCTGGAATGTATCAGTATCCAAATACTTGAGCTGCTTCCATGACTTGTTTGTTTCAGCTTCTTGCAATATGTCTTCTTAATTCCATTTACATTTATGAGTTCCATTCATTTTCTGTATGACATTAGTAGGTTGGGGCCCAGACTTCCATCAAAAGCTTAGGATATGGTTCACTTTCTTCAAATATAATGGGACCTGGACAACCATTGCATCATGATGAAGTTTCATTTGTATCAAAAGCCTGGAAGACTATAAAAGAACCAATTGGTGCATGGGGTGAAAGAAATTTCACTGTGCAAGGCTTATTGGAACATTTAAATGTGACAAAAGACACTAGTGATTACTTGTGGTACATAACCAGGTACATCGGTAAAATATACAATTGATTGTGGTTTTATCAGTATCATGTGCATGCCCATCTGATAGATTGCCTGAGTATACTCAACTAGCTTTTTCCAAATTCAGTCTGATATATTTTTTGCTTATGTTGTAGTAAGTCCTGCAGTTTTTTTTTCTTTCTTTTTTTTTCCTTTATGTATAATATTATTTTAATTTGTCTTTCTTTTTAGATGTAAAACTGTCCTTCAAATCTGATAATTAAACCTGATTAAGCAATAAAAGAAGAAGAAAGAGAAGTGATTACAACAGAAGGAAGAAGAAGATGAGAAAGGAGAAGAGAGATCGATGGTTTCCTCCTCTCTCTCTTAATCTTTTATTAAACTCACTTAATTATGACTAATTACATATCTGCCCTTAAGTGGGTGGCCAGAACTTAAATAACTTAAAAGAAACACTAAACAAGTTAGTAGGCCCATAATGAAAAAGGCCCTTTAACACATACAATGTAAACATGGTCCTACTTAAATCATAAACAAATGCAAGGGCCCATTCGGCCCAGTCTCTCTACACTTCCCCTCAAGATGAGCATAGATGTCAATCATGCCTAGGTTGCTTATATAGTGAGTTAATTTTCCTTTTGGAACACCCTTGGTCAATATATCAACCAACTGCTGCTCTGGAGCAATAAATGGCAAGCAAACTTCCATTGAAGCAACACTTTCCCGTATAAAGTGTTCGTCGACCTCTATGTGCTTAGTTCTATCATGCTTGACGGGATTTTGTGCAATGTTGATGGCTGCTTGATTGTCACAATAGAACATCATTGGCTTTTCATAGTCAATACCCAACTCTCCCAAAAGTGATCTCAGCCACAATAATTTTGACACTCCATGTGCCATTGCCCTATACTCTACTTCAGCTGAAGATTTGGCTACTACAGACTGTTTGTTACTCTTCCATGAGACAATGTTCCCCACTACCAAAGCATAGTATCCCGAGGTGGATCTCCTATCATCAATACATCCGGCCCAATCAACATCAGTGTATGATTCCAACTTCATGTGTCCATGTTTGGAAAACATGATACCTTTCCCTAGAGTGCCTTTCAAGTAACATAAAACTCTTTCTACAACTGTTAAATGTGTATCTCTAGGAGAATGCATAAATTGACTAATAACACTCACTGCATAGGAAATATCTGGCTGAGCCATATAGAGATATAGCAACTTCCAAAGTAGTCTCTGGAACACTTCCCTATCAGACAACAATTCACCATTAGTAGTAGAAAGCTTATGATTTAAGTTTATTGAGGTGGAGGCTGATTTAGCACCAAGTTTGCCAGTCTCTGCAAGAAAATCAAGGACATACTTGCGTTGAGAAATGAAGATACCATCCTTAGATCTAGCAACTTCAATTCCCAAGAAATATTTGAGATCCCCCAAATCTTTGATTTCAAATTCAGTGTTAAGAAACCTTTTGAGCTTAACCGCTTCCTAGGTGTCATTACCAGTAATCACAATGTCATCAACATAAATAGTCAAAAAGGTGACCAAGGAATTACTTATCTTCACAAATAAAGTGTGATCAGATTGAGTCTATGTGTAACCAAAAGAAATAAGGGCAGCTCTGAATCTCTTGAACCAAGCTTTAGGAGACTGTTTGAGACCATAAAGGGATTTTTCAATTTACACACCTTCCCTTGCATTTCCTTCCCATACACTCCTAGAGGTAAAGGCATATAGACCTCTTCATGTAGGTCTCCATTCAAAAAGGAATTTTTAACATCAAATTGATGAAGGGGCCAATCAAAGGTAGTAGCTAGAGATAACAAAACTTGAACTGAAGTCATTTTAGCCATAGGAGCAAAGGTCTCAAGATAATCAATCCCATACATGTGAGTGTAGCCTTTAGCAGCCAATCGAGCCTTAAACCTCTCAACAGTACCATCAAAATGGTACTTGATAGTGAACACCCATTTACAACCAACTGGTTCTTAAGCAAAGCATCTAGCTTAGTCATCATAGCATCCCTCGATTCTGGTTTGGATAAGGCTTCTGGTACAGACTTGGGTAAAGAAGGCTGTAGGACAGGTGTTTGGAGATGTAATGTGTTGTACACTTCCGCTTGCCTTTGCAAAGGGTAATAGGAAGGTCAAGGTTTGGAAAGGTAGCAGATGGGTAAGAGGAAGGCTGACCTGTGACCTCAGTAGTGATGGAAGGTGCGTGAGGCTCTGTTGAAGGAGTGGAGACAACTTTCCCATATAGCCGGGGGCATAGCAAACGGCTCCTCGGAATGCTCGCTCTTGGGGGAAGTACCAAAGAAAGGAATAGACTCAGCAAATGTGACATCCCTAGAGACAAAGCGGGTGCCATGAACTAGATCAAAACAACAATATCCTTTCTGTGTGGAGGCATATCCTAGGAAGACACAGTTGTGTGCCTTAGGCTCAAATTTGTGTCTTTGATGGTTTTGAAGATGCACATAACAGGTGCACCCAAAAACTCGGAGAGGGAGATAAGAGATCCTCATCCAGAAAGAGGAGGCTAAAATGGGTTTTGAAACCCAGAACCTGGGAAGGCATGCGGTTAGTATGTAGCAGTAAGAATAACATCCCCCC
>NW_010729158.1:1341408-1351485 GCF_000365185.1 Nelumbo nucifera | reverse complement strand
ACATGTCATCCACAGTGTAATCTGTGAATATTTCCAGATATTTCAGCCACTGTACCGCCCTAAACTGTATGATAGTCCTCAAATCTGCTATCCCTCTCTGAGTTTCTGAGAATATCCTGGAGTTTCTTTCTTCCCACAGTGTCCAACATACTGCAGCCCTTAGTCCTCTCCACATTGTCCTTCCCCTTAGTCCTCTCCAAATAGCATACGAGATCGGCTCATTTTTCAAATCAGATATAGCGTACAAAGATGGAAACTGATCCTTTAGAGGGGTGCTCCCCACCCAGGTTTGTTCCCAAAATTTTATGGAATTACCGGAATTCAAGTCATACCTGATATTATCAAGAATTTTTGTCCTTTTACCTTATTTGTTAATATTATTGGGTTGCCCTACTATAAATAGAAAGGCTGGTACCGCTAGCCCAATCTTTCGACTCTCCAAGATATGTTTCTCTTTTCTTCTCTATTCGCTCTTCTCCCATTGTTTCTTCTTTTCTCCTTTTCTCTTACTTTTATCAAGAAAACACTGATAAAAAAGGGGGGATATTGAGAAGAAAAAGATTGCAATAAATAAACATGCAACATGGTAATTGAAGACTCAAAATATAATTACGTTTATCGAAAATTCACATTGCATAACATTAAAAGGCACTCCTGGTTGGACATTGAAAAACTCAAGTTTCCAATCTAATTGCAATAATTTTTAACTGTACTTGTTAATAATTTATTTCAGGCGCATGTGAAATTAAGTAGATACTTACCCAATTCACCAAACAAAGCATTGCAAAATGGACATAGATTTGGCACAATCAATACATATCTAAATCATGCAAACATGTTTTGTTATTTATGACATTATACTTTGGTGAAGATGAATGATCCAGGAGCCACAACTAGGACAATCTTTTGGTTTTTGATTGTCTGTTTCACAAGCTTATTCTGTGGAGACACTTGATGTACTATAGTTTTATGGTCCCTGTTGTACTATAGTCTTAGTCTTAGTCTTATTTTCTTCTTTTTCATCTTTCAGACCTCTAAGGGTTCTTTTGTAATTCTTTACTTTTCTTCTTCAGCCCTTCAAGGGCTCCTTTGTAATTATACATAATTAATATATATATTTTGACTCATTTGGGGTGGGGATCAAACATTACAGTAGACACCCTTAAAACCTTTGGTGTTCTCACGAACTGGAAGATTGACATGATATTAGAGCGGGTCATGTCTACCAGCTGCTGATTCGATTAGCTTCTTGGATTATTAGAGGATTGTTTGAGTATTTTGATTGCTATCAAACTCTGGTTGAAGGTTTTTTGAAGGCTGTTTTACTCGGCGGAAGCTGATAGGTTTTTTATCTGGAAAAGACACCCAGCAGGTCAGTTTTTTCTTTTTTCCTCTAAATTGGCTGATTCAATCAGCCTAAGACTCTATAGTTGGTGTTGCCCAGGCCTCCTTTAACTTGTTATTGGTCTGCTTTGAAGAATGGTTCGGTTGTGATAGGGTTTTGATCCCACCCTTGTAGTTGACAGTCCTGAAACCTTCCATTTTGGGACTGACATTTATGTAACCCTATTATTCTGAGATTTCTGTAGCATAATCTCAGTTTATTTAGTGAAGTATTACATCAGTATTGATCTTGAACTGTTACTCATTTAAGTTGGGTGGTTAATCTCCGTTTCTTCCTTCTTTTAGCTTCATTTTGAGCTCTGTTAACCTGTTTTGGACTATGGTTGTGATTCTGAATGTTTGAGAAGGCTGATATCATTCCCGTAAAGTTAGATGGAACTAACTACAGCATGTGGAAGTTCCATTTTGACTTCTTTGTTGAAGGGAAAGGCCTGGAGGAATATTTGAATGGGAAGGTTACTAAGCTGGATGAAACTAATACCATGACTTATTCACAATAGAAGTTGGACAATGGGAAAATAGTCTCTTGGATACTCAGCTCAGTTGTTTCTCATATTGCAATATCAATGAGAAGAATGCATACTTCTTATGAGATGTATGCATACTTGAAGAAGGTGTATATTGATCCAACATGTCTAGACAATATTGGATTGAATTTGAGATTTTTGCCTATTGCTAGTAAGAAGATTCGTGAATATTATGCCAGTTTCGTTGACTTGTGGGCAGAATATGAGCTTGTCCATACAGACTCTTCGGACCTTGCAGAATGTGTCAAGTATCTCTAGCAGCACTTTGAGAAGAGGAAAGTGAATCAATTCCTTATGAGACTTAGGCCTGAATATGAGATAATCAGGTCTAACATTCTGAGTAGAGGAACTCTTCCAGATTTGGATTTAGTGATGGGTGAATTGTTGAGGGAGGAGACTAGACTCTTAACTGTTGCAAGTATTGATGGGAAATCAATTGACTTAGGGGCTGACACAACTTTTGTTGTTCGAGGAAACAAGAAATCTAGTGCTAAGGACTTCTTCAAAATACAATGTTATGAATGCAAGGGGTTTGGTCACATTGCTTCTCATTGCAAGAAAAAGAATGTTTGCACTTGTTGTAAGCAACATGGTCACATCATTCCAAACTGTCCGGTTAGGCCATCTAAAGGTGTCCAGAAGCAGTGCCAGCCCCGTGCATATCAATTGACTAAAGGACAAACCACTGATATCTCCTCTACCGAGGGTGATTCTTCTGATAAGGGTGAGCCTTTTGCATCTATGGTTGAAGAGAAAATTCGGCAACTGGTATCCTTTGCTATTTCCTTTGCATTTTCTGTTTTTGGCCTATCTGGTGAGTTTTCTTATTATTGTTCTTCTCAATCTTATATTTGGATCATTGATTCCGAAGCAATTAATCATATGACAGGAGTTTACCCTGAATCACTAGATAGCATTTCTAAAGCCTATCATAGACATATCATTACTGCTAATGGTGAAAAGTTGAATATCATTAGTAGTAATGACCTGTCTAAGTTGTCATCTACTACCTCCTTCCTCTTACCAAAACTTTTTTTGTTCCTAACGTTACTACTAATCTGATTTCTATTGGACAACTTGTTGACGAAGGATATACACTTACATTTTCTCATGATGGTTGTTTGATTTAGGACTGGTACACTAGGAAGGTGAAATGGAAGGGGTGTAGGTTGGGTTGTTTATTTGCATTGGAGTTTGAGAATTTTCTTCTTGATGTTTAGTTAGGAAAAGAAATAACGTTTATGGCATAAACATTTGGGACATCCACATTTTAAAAAATTGAAAATTTTGTTTGATTAGGTTCTATTAAAAATAAAATCCCATCTTTAAATACTTTTGATACCTCATGTGTTTCTTGTTGTTTGAGCAAAAGCCACACTCTACCCTTTCCTCACATTTGAGCATGCCACTTCACCATTTGAAATTATACATAGTGATGTTTGGACCTCAATTGCTATTTCTCGACTTGGATACGAGTACTTTATGTTGTTTTTGTTCATTGATGATTGCACTAGGTACACATAGATTTACTTTCTAAGACAAATCAGAAGTATATCCTACATTTTGGTTTTTTCATGCTATGATACAAGTTTCGTTTCAGTCTCATATACGTATTCTCCATTCAGATTTAGGGGGAGAATACATTGATGGAGACTTTTATCCTATATAAGAAGTCATGGGATACAAGTTCAATAAAGTAGTCCAAACACACCTCAATAGAATAGAGTGGTTGAGCATATGAATGGTCATGTACTTAGTGTTGTGAGAATCCTGCTACAAGAATCTCATGCTCCTTCGTTTTGGGTAGAGGTTGCTAGCACTGCTGTTTTCTTGATTAATTGTGTTCCCTCCTCTGGTCTTTCTAATATGTTTCCTTTCTAGAAACTGTTTGGTCGTCCTCTAGTCTTATCTAGTTTCCATGTTTTTGGGTGTCTTTGCTTTGTTCATATTCTGTCTCGTAAACGTTCCCAGTTATTTGCTCAGTCTGTTATGTGTGCCATTATGGGATATAGTCCAGATCACAAAGGATTTCATTGTTATGATCCCTTTGTTCGTCGCATTCGTATTTCTCGAAATGTTGTTTTCTTTGAGCATATCTCCTTTTTAGTTGTTGCTAGGCTATCTGCTCCATCTGTTTCCTCTAGCTGGTGCAAAAGATTTTTTCATCTTTTCTCACAAAAGGTTATGTGCCCAAGATCCTATGCCTACAACCCCACATCCTCCCGGCCTGGATCATCCCTCCACTGATGCTCTCGTAAGTGATGTTCCTTCCGATTTTGTTTCTATTCCTATCACAACTCTTCGTTGGTCCTATTATATTTCTAGACCTCCTGATCATTATTGTTTCCCTTCAAACCATAGTTACTTGTTTGCTGTGTTATTTGTCACAAATATTCCCTACTCATATTAGCAGGTCATTATCAGTTGTCATTGGTGAGAAACCATGGATGCAGAAATTCATGCCTTACAAGAGAATGACACTTGGGATTTAGTTGTTCCTTCCTCAAACAAGCTCCCTGGGCCTGGTTTGAGAAGTTTTGAGATGTTGTTATTGTTGTTGTTGGATATCGTTAGAGTGCCTCTAATCACTCACTCTTTATCCATCAAAGATCTCAAGGCATTACAATCCTGTTGTTGTATGTAGATGATATGTTGTTGATTGGAGATGATGAGGTTGGAATTCAGGAATTATAGTCTCTTCTCCATAGTTCCTTCCATATGAAAGACTTGGATTCTCTTACTTATTTCTTAGGGCTGGAAGTACACCATAATAATCGAGGTTACTTTGTTTGTTAGCACAAATATCCATTTGATCTTGTTAAGCTTGCTGGTCATACGGAAACCGAACAAGTTGCTACACCTCTAGAATTCAATGTTGTATAAATCTGATGGGACCTTGCTTCCTGATGCTACTCTATATCGACAACTTGTTGGGTCCCTCATCTATCTCATCCGTTATGTTCGTAGTAGTTTATCTCAGGGGCTATTCTTTTCCTCCTCTCCTATTCAGTTGAGGGCTTATGCTGCTGCAAATTGGCAGGCTGCCCTAACACTAGATGGCGGTCTACTACAGGGTGGTGTGTCTTTTTCGGTGACTGCCTCATCTCTTGGAAATGCAAGAAACAACAAATAGTTTCTAAGTCATCTACAGAAGCCGAATATAGGGCTATGTCATTTGTGTGTAGTGAGATTGTTTGGTTTCAATCTCTCCTTGCTAATCTTGGTGTTCACCTCCCTACACTTATTTCTCTCTATGTTGATAACACTAGCACCACCAAGATTGCGTCTAATCCAGTGTCCCATGAGAGAACCAAGCACATTGAGGTGGACTGGCACTTTATTAGGGATTTATTTCTTGTTGGCTCCATCTCTCTTCCACATATTGCTTCCAATTTGCAGATTGCTGATATACTTACGAAGCCTATGATGGGATTTAGACATCTATATCTGGTGGGCAGACTGATGCTTATGTCTCAGCATCAGTTTGAGCCTTTGAGGGGGAGTGTGGAGACACTTGATGTACTATAGTTCTATGGTCCATGTTGTACTATAGTCTTAGTCTTATTTTTCTTCTTTTTTATCTTTTAGCCCTCTAAGGGCTCTTTTGTAATTCTTTGTTTTTCCTCTTCATCCTTTCAAGGGATCAATTGCAATTATACATAATTAATATATATATTTTGACTCATTTTGGGTGGGGGTCCAATATTACTGTAGACACCCCTGAAACCTTTGGTGTTCTCACGAATTGGAAGATTGACATATTCATATTTAGCAATTCCCCTTGTAGGAGTCAAGTTTTATGATTAAGGTGACAGCCTCAAATTTTAATCTGCTAACGATCCGAAACCAGTGATGGTTAAGAAACCCAACCTTGATGTATTCACAATAATACACTGACAATCCCTTGATTACCCTGCAGTTTGCATACAAAGTCCAACCACATGATCATTACCCCTTTAATACACTATTCCCACAACCATCTTCAGTGTGTAATGAATGATCATTGACCTGCATGCTCATCCCAGTCATGTGATTCTGCATATGTAAATAAAGCATAGGACTAAAATGCACATATCTTACTAATCTTATTTATATTTTTTAATGCTCACATAGTTCATGCTAGTTTCACCCAAGTTGATATATCTTTTGAAAATGAAGGCAGTACAGTTGGACATTGGGTCCAAGTGGTGCATCCTCTAAATTTATCACAAGGATACAATGAGCTGGCAATATTATCCCAGACAGTGGGCTTGCAGGTAATTTTAATTAAAAGAATACTTTAGATGCATCTTATCCTAGCATTTGATAAGATAAGCTGTCAATCTTCTTTCTAGAACATTCCGATCTGCATATTGTCTGAAGTTTTGTCTAACCAGAATCTCATGAAGACTCTGGCATTTGCTGTTTTATCCATGTTAATGTGYTTTATCATGTGGTGGCATCAATTTAATGAGATAACACTATTTTCCTCTGCTGTAGTATCTACATATTACTTGCAGTTTTGGATGTGGTCATGGGTTACTCTGTGGAATAGCCAAATTTGGAGAAGTTTATCCCATATGTCCTGAATTAAGATTCCAATTTATCAGCAAAATTGCATTTAATACATTTGGCACAAAATACTACGAAACTACACATCATATAGACAATACTAGTAAAGCACCCAAAATTGACTTATTCAAGGGAGTTGATTTTGATGAGGAAGTCAAGGAAGAACACTAACTCCAAGTGAAGCGGACTATGGCTATATTTTGATGTAATGTAGTTTGATGGAATAAATCAGAAAGTGGCAATTTGGGACGAATGAGAGGGAATTTGGGAGTTAATTTCTTCAAATAAAGGATCTAAGGAGGGGGAGTTAACACCTTAATGAGAGGCAATTGAATGAAGTGTAAAATAATAGTTTAAATTACATGTTTTTGCTCACAGTTAGAGATGGAACAAATTCAAAAGTGGGGGTGTTTAGTGAAGAAAAAGTCCACAAATTTCATTAATTTAATATACAGTAAATATAAGATTTAATGAGAGGGGGATAGGAGTTAATACCTTAAATATAGGGAATGGAGTGAATTAATATAACTAGTAGATCAGATTGTGTTTTTTCCCCTTATGATAAAATGGGACTAAATTCAGCAGTAGGGTTATTTTAGTCAAGAAAAATTCTAGAATCTAGATGTCATTCCCACTTCTAATAGTAGTACAGATTAGTCCACATTTTGAAGAAGATAATAGGGATAAGATTTTCTTTTGTACAGTCTAAATGCTTCGTCTTAAAGCTTTTGGGTCCTGTTATAGATTTTGGTTTTCCATTATTTGGTACTAAATTTCTAATTAGTAAATGATTAATAATGGAGAGGGACTTAATTTCATTGTCTCTTTTATTATTTCATTTAGAACTCTGGTGCCTTCCTTGAGAAAGATGGAGCAGGATTTAAAGGACAAATTAAACTGACAGGATTGAAAAATGGAGAGATGGATCTTACAAATTCATTTTGGACTTATCAGGTAAACTTTCTTTTATTCATGTGGGTTCTTCTTGAGCACCTTTTTTAGTATCAACGTGCTATCATGTTATATTACCTGGTTGATATGAACGCTAAATAGTAAAATACTCAATAGGGAAGCGATCCATCTAATATCTATAACCTTCTTATGAAATGTAGGAGATCATTGCAATGCCCATTAAAATTGTTTTGTTGCTTCCAATTTCTATCCTTGTAACTATCTCTTTGGAAGGGTTTATTACAGGTGCAAATTTGAATTCCTGATTTTAAGAATTTCAGCTGTATCAATTAAGAAATGCTAGGCGCAGACCCACCTGAATTGCACCCTTAGGGTTTATAAGTTATCCCCATGATGAAGTCCCAAAATGCATTGGGTTTTGACATGTTTGCCCCAAACGTGGCCATGTTTGCCATCATCTGGTGTATGGTAAAACAAATGAAGATTAGGTTTTGACGGTAAATACATAAAATTCATTAGATTGGAGGCTGGTGATGCATGACTTAACTGTGAATTGAGCAGCCCAAAGTATTAATTGATATTTTTTAAACCTATGGTTGAACTGGTTGTTCAGACTGCTTAACCCATCACCCATCCAGAATTCTGGGTCTGTTTCACTACCGAATTGCTTTCCCACAAAATACCATTAATTGGGTGATCTGATCAGTTGAACTGTTTAGCCCGGCCTATGGGTTACAGATCAAATATTAATAAAAATACTTCTTATTTATTGCATTATTTTTTGTTTAATATGATAAATATATAAGATTAGAGTTATGCCCAATTTTTTCTATAAAACTGTATTTTTCAATAACTTTGTTGTGATTTTATCTATTTTCTATATATTTTGTTATTTAGCATGACAGCACATTGTCCTGTTTAACCCAAACAGTTGAATCTCAGTCTCCCACCCAGATGAAAAAACAATTATTTTTTTGGGTCAATTTTAAAAACACTGTCCCATAATTGAAAAAATCTTGGATTCTTACTTTTATTGTTGTTTATACTTGTTAATGATTGATGGAAGACTTGAGATTAGAGAGAAAAAAAAAAGAAATGAAAAAGCAAAATAAGCTGCAGCCATCATTATAATTAATTTTTATAGTAATATGTATTGAAGCTCCTCATCACTAAAAATTAGGAGTAGACAAGTTTGCCCCTAAATTGGTTCCTGTCAACATTCCCCCTCAAGCTTGGCATGAATATCATACATTCCAAGCTTTACAAGTTGTCTTCCATCTTAGGTTGAGGAACAACCTCACAATAAACTAGTTGATCACTTAACCATAAAAGGTAGATTTCTCCACTTGCAACTTTGTCCTGAATTTCTGTGTTTAGTATGATCATGATAAACATGGTTTTTATCAATATGAGTAGCTGATTGGTTGTCTCAAAATTAAATTCCAACTCAGTCATGAGAGTTCTTAGGTCTTAGAAAAACTTACCTCGTGTACCATTGCTCATTATTCAGATTCTGCACTTGACCTAGTAACCACAAATTGTTTCTTACTTCTCTAAGAAATGATGTTCCCATCGATAAATGTATAGTAATCTGAAGCAGACCTATCATTTACAGATCCAGCCCAACTTACGTAAATATATGCCTTCCAACTTTATGACCATGATGAGCACACAATAGTCCTCTACTAGGTATGCCTTCCCAAGTATGTGTACATTGCCTTTTCCCCTTATGTAAGGCAAAGGGAAGATCAAGATTAACAGAAGTCCGAACAAGATAAACATAAGGTTGAACAAAAGTAGAATCAGCAAAAAACAATAGATGAATTGACAGGAAGAGAAACATTACCTGAACCCGAGGAGATACTGTGGTTGTTGTTCAACTTCAAAAATCATCTTCTTATGCCTAATAGACACCTACAATTCCTATGTTGGCACTTCAAAAGGAACAGGTAGTGGAAGAAAGAGGACTCTGTCTCTATTCAGATAGATTCTCCTCCTGAGGAGAGACATGAATTTAAAAGAAATACTAGGATTTAAAGAAGGTGACATCATTAGAGGCCATACACTTGTATGAAGAAGGACCATAGAATTTATACCCATTTTGAATAGGTGAATAGCCATGCAAACCACACTTTATGGCCTTAGGGTCAACTTAACTTGGGAAAGACTCAAGTCATGAACAAAATAAACACAACCAAAGACTCTCAAGGATCATCTAGTAGCTGATGTGAGCAAAGTAATTTATGTATTTTTAATGGAAACTTATTGATCAAGTTTGTTGTCTGAACAACATCCTCCCAAAATTGAGTGGGAACACTCACTTGAAATAGTAGATCTTGTTAAAGTTCAGCCTGCCCTAGAAATCTGTTTTGTTTGTTAGTTGTAAAGTATACAGCAAGAAGGAAGAAAAGAAAGAAGAAGAAGGAAGAAAGAGGAAGGAGAAGACAAAAGGTCTGCTTCGAAAGTTAGGAAAAGTCTCCCTAGATTCGGCCAGACCTGTTATTATATTATTAATGTGACTGGAAAAGACAAGAGTGCCCTTATTTAAGTAAGAGGCACTCGAACTAACATAATAGTACACATCAGCACTCTCAACAGGTGTACAAAGACCGAAATACCCCTTCACTAAGACTCCCCCTCAAGCTGGTGAATATATATCATATAATCCCAGCTTGTTACATAT
>NW_010729158.1:1278545-1300539 GCF_000365185.1 Nelumbo nucifera | reverse complement strand
CAGAGAGAAAGTTATTACAGGCGAAGTGTGTACCCCCTATGTCACTTCTGAGAACCAGCTTGCAGACATCTTTACAAAGGGTTTAAACCTTTCCAGACATCATGATCTTTGTGACAAGTTGGGCATGATTGATATCTATGCTCCAACTTGAGGGGGAGTGTTGACAGTTGTTTGTGTATTCAGGTTTAGTACCATAAGGGTATTGTTGTAATTTCTCTTTTGTTTATATTGTTCGACTGGACTAGTATAAATAATAAATTCATTCATTCGCCCCCTATGTTCTGGAGGGCTTTCAATCACTCGACCCACCTCTCTTCTCTCTTCTCCTCTCTTCTCTTCACTTGCTCTTGCTCAACAGGATGAAAGCCTGCAGAAACTCCAATTGATCCCAATTACTAGTTGAGTACTATTGAAGGAGATGTTCTTCTAGACAAAGGAGCCTTTCAAAGAGTGGTTGGCCGCCTTCTTGTTAAAGGGATGTACTCCAATCATGGGCATCTAAAGGTTGAGGGCTGCATAGATGTGGACTGGGCAGGGTCTATTGATGATAGAAGATCTACATCCGGTTATTGTGCCTTAGTTGGAGGTAATATTGTTTCATGGAGAAGCAAGGAATAATCAGTTGTTGCTCGATCTAGTGCTGTGGTAGAATATAAGGCAATGGCCCATGGAGTGTCAGAATTACTTTGGTTGAAGACCTTATTGACCGAGATAAGCATCCAAGCTAATACTTCAATAGACTCTATTGCGACAATCAAGCAGCCATAAACATTTCCCACAGTCTTGTGAAACATGACCATACAAAACATATCGAAGTGGATAGATCAACTGGCTGATTGTCTCACTACAGGCCTTCATCATGAGGCCTTACAAGCAGAACAGTCCTAGATCTTGAAAAATGAATGCTTGGCCACAAATATTGTGAAGGAAAAACATCACCAAACCTTGAAGATAGCTCCAATAAAATTGAAATAAACTTTGTGGAGTTCCAAAAAGTTAGGTGACTCAGAAGAAACTAAACCAGTCCCCGAAAAACCTCCCAACATTTCCAGGTCAATTGAAACACCCAAGCTGTTTTTCTTTTTCTTCTCCATATTTCACTAAAATATAATCTCAAAAAATACCATAGAGTTCTCTGATGCACATGTAACTTCCAAGATCTGGGTCTTTTATGGCTTGGGGTCCCTTCTGTCCTAATGGTCTGCTAATATCAATGATCATTGTCTTTAAGTTTTATATTAATATGTGTATAACATTGTAGCCCCTTGTTAGTAAAATTTAAGAGTGAAACAAGTTTTCTCCTAAACTGGCAGCTCTCAACGTTTATTTACTATTTTGTCTTGATCATGTTAGAAGTCAGACTTGTAAATTTTGTTGCTTTTGTTTTTGGGATAGAAAACAATTCAGCATTTTTTTTATATTTTGATTATAGGTTGGACTGAAGGGTGAGTTCATGAAATTATATGCTTTAGAAAATACTGAACAAGCAGATTGGATTGAGTTGCCACCAGAGTCAAGCTCATCTATGTTTACCTGGTACAAGGTATGGTTAAACCTGATTACTTTAAGTATTCCAGGCATCACTATTCACATTTAGTCTTTACTAAAAAATATTCATTTTTGAACAACATCAAGAATAGTGTACATTTATTCTTTGATACTTTTGCATTCAAGAAGCTGAAATAAATAGCTAATAAGAAGAGGGAAAATTTTGTCATAAAACAGACACAACCAAAAAGTTCTACAGGTTCCATATTCTTTTTCATATTTTAATAAAATTTTATGTTTCCAGTGAAAATGAAAAGAAAGAACAGATAGTGCCACATATTTTTTCCTATACATCATGGTACAATTTGATCCACACATGACATTTTGCTCATGATTTTTGCATCATATGGTGACTATTAACACTTGCATCCCATTTTAACAAAAAATATGATTTGCCTTGGTCATATTATGGAGTAGAGATTAACTATTATTTTGGATCTATTATATCCTATATTTGTTGGAATGGTCCTCTTCGGACATGACCAAGGCTTCCAATCTTGGTTATTTACATTCATCTTCTCACTGATATGGATGATATACATAAAAGAAAGTGTTTGTTGGAAAGGAATGGAATATGTTTCAATATTTTACATTTTAGATAGCATCTTTTCCTTTCTTAATTTATGTTTATGTTTTAAGCTGAAACTCACAATGTATCTTGGTGATGAAGTAAAAATACCTAAAGGCATAACCATGGTTCACAGTATTGGTGGTATTTGGGAAAATTTCTCCAAAATATCCCCATTTTGCTAAGGATATGAAATTTTTTGGGAATTCCTAATATTCATATTTTTCTGAAATGGGAGAGATGTTTCAGCTTTCATCGATAGACTACATATATATGGTTTAAAAGTTTGACATGAGTTGGATGTTTATCAACTTCTTACTAGTGACATAAAGGCACAACGACAACAACAAAGAGAGAACCTGAATGTTGTGTGATTCTTATCTAGGTTAAGTCCTAAATACAAGTCAGTTCGTGCTCAGATCTTGGGAAGCAATGGATTCCATCTTTATCTAAATTATTTCTCATATCAGGAGAGTGTTCAAACAACAAAGTGAGGGCACTCCTACATCTGAGAGGTTTACGTTAATCATGGCTAGAGGCAATGGTAAAGGTGTACATAGCAAAGGTATAGGTGTAAAAGTCATGGTCATGGAAGTAGTAGAGATGGAGGAAGTGCTTGGGGTGTAGGCAGTAGTGGTGGAGACAGAGTATGACGTGAATGCAGTCATTGTGGTCATGAAGATACTATCAACTCTAATGTGATCTACGCGGCCCACCATCCAATCGGGCTAACCATGCTTAGTTGGAGAGGACCCTAGTCATGTGACTTCCATTGATGAGAATCTATTTTAGGAGTTGGGAAGGAGTAGTTGATATCTATCACATGTGAAGAGTATGAGAAACTTCATCAGTACTCTTCTTCCAATAATATTGCCACACTTGCCCGTTATTCACCTATAGCTTATGTTTCCCATTTTAAGTCTACTTTTGGGTAATAGATTCTAGAGCTTCAAACTATAAGATTAGACCTACATCTCAAATTGTTACCCTAGGTTATGGTACCACTTCTTCCGTCTCTAGTGCCAGTAATGTATCACTTACTTTTGACCTTACTTTACTTTTTACTTTATAGTATCTAAATTTCCCTCTAGTCTTATGCCTGTCATCAAGTTAACTAAGGCCCTAAATTGCTTTGTCTCATCTATTCCTCTTATTGTGTTTTCTAGGACTCAAAATGGGGAAAATGATTGATTGAGGGCATGAAGTTAGAGAATTGTACTATTTGGATGGTGGTAGTTCATAGAAAACTATTCATTCATCTCTTACACCTAACTAGTGTTACTTTCAGTTAGGTCATCTTTTACTTCTGGTCTTGAAACAGTTAACTGTCATTGGAATTGGTCACAAAATTGGAGTGTTAGTTGTGTCAACTTAGCAAACACCATACAGTCTCTTTTGTTCTAGGGGGAGATATCAGAAGAGTTCAAGTCTTTTTACTTTTGTTCATTATGATGACGACATGAATTTATTTAATGAAAGATTGTTCAGAGTTATTGTCTACTTATCTTTCTTTCTATGCTACAAATTGAAATCAATTTGGTGTTTCAATCAAATTTTTTTGCTCTGATAATGTTAAAGAATATTTTCATATTGGTTTTCAATAATTGTTTTGATTCTCATATTCATCAATCTTCTTGTTCATTAGCACCACAACAGAATGGTGTGGCTTAAAAGAAGAACCAACACTTCCTTGATATTGCTCAATCTTTATTAACTCATGTGCCTGTCCTTAAAATTTATTGGAGTGATGTTGTTCTAACTTCTTGTTTCCTCATAATCCCCATATCATCCTCTACTATTGGTTGGAAATCTCCTTTCTGTCTCTTATTCCTTTCCATCTGTTGGTAATTTCTTTGGGGACAAAGCAATCCATACAAGATCACCAACTTCAAAGGTCAGATTTCCTCATTGTTTGTCTACCTAGGATTTGTACTGCCCATAGGTAGTATAGAGTTTTCACCCTAGTGCAAAATTGCAAATGTCCTTGAAATATGAGATCATATTGTTGAATTACAAGACACATCATCCCTTGATTGGTAGCTCTGTCAACTCCATGGTCTTGGGGGATTGTATCTGCATACTATCTGGTAGGGACTGAGTTTAGTGCTTTGGCTGGGAGCTTTGTTGTAGTAGAGCTCTGCCAAAGAGAGAGTAGCATCCCAAGCCTAGGGTGCCTTGCTCAACTCAATGTGAAGCAAGGTTCTGACTTTGCGATTCACTACTTTTGTCTAGCCATCAATCTCAGGGTGATAGGAGCTGCTGAATTTTAGTTTGTAACTGAGCCAAGACCAAAGGTTCTAATGAACTTGTGATCCCTGTTCGAGAATATAGATTTTGGATGCCATGGAGTCACACAATTTCCTTGAGTATGAGCTAGGCTATGTGCAAGGCGTCGTTGATCTTGCAACTAGGGATGAAGTGGACCATCTTTGAGAATCAATCCATTACCACTAAGACACTATCAAATCCCCATATGGTTCAAGAGAGATTGAGCATGAAATCCATGTTGATGACAACCTATGGTGGAGTTAGAACAGGGAGGTAAGTGTATAGACTAGCATTGGAGGCCTTTGTAGTTTGGAAAATTTGGTGTCGTTTTACATACTTGTCCACATCTAGTTGCAGCTTAGGATTGTAGTACTACTTAGCTATGAGGGAATACGTTTTGTTTAGACCAATATGTCCTTATGGATCTCCTACAAAATCATTAGTCTCCAAGAACATTTAGGGGCATATAACTAGTTGTCTTTAAATAGATATCCATCGTGTAAATTAAAACTACTACATTCACCTTGGATAGTGGCTCGAAAGATGGAAGAGAAACTAGTTTGGTCTATATACATGCCTCAGAAGAAGTCAAAGCCAAAGATTTTGATTTGGGACGTCAATCTACTTAATGCTCACAGATTCTTCCTCTTCAGTTACCCCTCCACATCTTACTTTAGTTCCTTCTATTCTTCTTTGTCATTTTACTCGTATCTCTAGACGTACTGGCTGCTATGGTTTTCCTTAAAACATAGCTCCTTGTCTGTTGTTTTATCCTCCACAGATATTCCTCACTCATACCAACATGCCATTAGCAGTCCCCATTAAAAAGAAGAAATGGATGCAAAGGTTCATGCTTTACATGAGAATGGCACTTGGGATCTTGTTCCTACACCCTTGGGTGCTTCTATTATTGGGAGCTAGTGAGTTTACACTATCAAGTTGAAGTCTGATGGTTCTCTAGATAAATGCAAAGCTTGTCTTGCTGCTCAGGGATACATACAAGAATATGGTATCGACTATGAAGAGATGTTTGCTCTAGTTAACAAGATTACTATAGTTTGTGTTCTCTTGGCCTTGTTTACTGTGCATTCTCAGTCTATTTTCTAGTTGGATGTGAAGAATCCCTTCCTTAATGGTCTGCTAAAGAAGAGTGTATTTGAAACCCCCTCTAGAATATTATAGTGGGTTGGAGGCAGGAGGAATGGGAAGAGATATTTTTTAGGGGATAACATGTCATATTAGCTGTATTTTTCATATGCATAGGGTCCACTATTGATGTATTTTCTGCCTCTGGTAGTTTTTCTTTTGGTTTCTATCCCTAAATTTTTACTTGCGTCTTTCTCATTCTTATCAAAACACATTCTGATCTTGCTATCAATTAAAACAATTATCCATTATCTTTTCTAGGCCCCATAGTTTCTTCTAACATAATGTTGCAACTGCACTTAACCAAGTATCTTACATCTTTGCCTCATAAAGACTTTATTTATGGATGCCTGCATATTTTTTTCTGTGTTCTTTCTAACATTATTCTGAAATTATATTTGCATACAGACATATTTTGATGTTCCTGATGGAGTAGATCCTGTTGCCCTGGATCTGGGAACCATGGGAAAGGGCCAAGCTTGGGTTAATGGCCACAATATTGGAAGACACTGGTCACTGGTTGCTCCAAAAGAGGGTTGCCAGAATACATGTGATTACCGTGGAACCTATAATGAAAGAAAGTGTGCAACAAACTGTGGTAAACCTACTCAAAACTGGTATGTTTCTTCCTACTTAAAGTTCAATGTTAATATACTTTGCCACTTTCTCTTCCTTCCTTATGTTCTGTGTTTTCTGTATTTGTCCCTGAATGTTTGAAGTGATTCTTAGTCTAAGCATTAAATCAAGTAGGATATGTTTGTTCTATGGATCCCACAAATGGCCATTTAGTTTTTTCTAGACAGAAGGATTTTTAAATAGGTCTCTTATTTTCTTATTTTGTTTATTTCTTTAATCCTATTGTAATAGTATAGGACTGTTGGGCTATAGACAGGTGGAGGTGGAAGGGGATTCAAAGTTAATTATTTCCAGGGCAAGTTGCAATAGACACATCCCTTGGACTCTCAGGCATGCATTTAGGGAAATGGAAAGCATCACAGAGGACCTCGAAGTTCACTTTAACTGGGTGAGGACAGAAAATGGGATGGCTGATGCCCTTGCCAAACAAGGGGTGTTGAGGCAGCAACTTTTTTGAGCTACCATGTAACTCTGCTCTAGAGTTGGGTGGACATTCTTGTTAACTGAGTGTATTAACTCCAGTTATCAATTTAATAAAATTCTTTTCTGCTGATCACAATAATAGTATAGGACTGTTGTAGATCAACAATTTTATATGGCCCAAGGGCATCTTTGTAAGCATACATATGAATTGCCCTCTCAATAAAGGTATCCTTTAGAGATGGGCATATACATTCAACTAGACCCCTCATAATTGTTTTGTATTCTAATATAAATCTGATTGTAATCTGTCAAAGAAAATAAAAGAAGAGAAGAGAAGAGAAGAGAATAGATGAGAGGAGATAAGAAAAGAAGAAAAGAGAGCAGAATTGAAGAAGAATATTTCTTGAAAATACCCTTGTGCTACAAAGAATAAAAAGAGCATATCTCACAAGTCACAACGCATGCCTTTAAGTTGGGTTGTATATGTCATGCATACCCAACTTGTTACATAACTCCTCATGGTGCAAGATAGATGCACTCTTTGTAGATACATCAACCACTTGCTCTTTTGAGCCAACAAAAGGTATGCATATTTCACCCCTTTCAAATCTATCATGGATAAAGTGTTTGTCAACTTCAATATGTTTCATCCTGTCGTGAATAACTGGGTTATGAGCAATATTGATGGCTGCCTTGTTGCAATAAAAAACATTAGGGTCTAAATTCCATATTCCCAACTCCATAAGAAGATTATTTAACCATAGAAGTTCAGCTACCCCTTAAGACAATACTTCGCCTCTGCACTTGACTTTGCTACCACAATTTGTTCCTTACTCTTCAACATGATCAAATTTCCCCTTACAAGGTACAATAACCAATGGTGGATCTCCTATCATCAACAAAAACTTCCTGATTAGCATCAATATAATCCTCCAACCTACCGTAGCCTTGTTTAGTGAAGAGAAGACTCTTGACAAGGTGTCTCTTCAAGTAAGAAAAAACTCTTTGCAGCCTTGAAATGAGATTTTTCTGGTGAGCACATATACTGACTTAAAACACTGAAAACACTATGTTTGACTGGGTGACAAAGAGGTACAGGATCCTCCAAATGAGTCTTCAATACTATTGTACATCTGAAAGTGTCTCACCCTCATAGGTCCCTAGCTTACATTTTAGATCCATAATAGTATCTGCTGGTTTACATCCTAGTTTTCCACTATCCTTCAATAAATCAATGATGTGCTTCCTTTGAGAGATAAAGATTCCTTAACTTCAATACCAAGAAAGTATCTCAATGGTCCAAGATATTTAACCTCAAACTTTGAGGCCAAAATTTATTTTAATTTTTGAATTTCTTCTTCCTAGCTTCTTATAATCACAATGTCATCCACGTATACAATCAAAATGGCAACAAAATCACCCTTTTTTTACGAATAGTGTGTGATCAGTTTGGCACTGCACAAAACCAACACATTTGATTGTTAAACCTATCAAACCATGCCCCAAGGGATTTTTTTAGGCCATTTAAGGATTTTTTTTTAGACAATGAACTTTCCCTTCACTTGCAGTTGAAAACCAAGGGGTTGAACCATATACACCTCCTCATCTAGGTCCCATTCATAAAAGCATTCTTCACATCTAGTTGATGAAGGGTCTCGAAAAGTTGACAACTAAAGATAAAAAAGAACCTCAATGGAGTGCTTCCTAATAAACAAACAGTTGGTTTTCGGTTAGTTTATATAATCAAGCATAGACAAGATGGTAGTGTTCAGAGGTTCAAAGCCTGACTGGTGGCCAAAGGTTCAAAACCTCAATGGAGTGCATCCTATTAGTAAGCCAATTAAGCTCTTTTGTGATAATCAAGCTGCCACACATATTGCTTCCAATCCAGTTTTTCACGAAGAACCAAACACATAAAAGTTGATTGTCATTTTATAAGGGAAAAAGTGACAAGTGGTGATGTTGTCAGACCATATGTAAGATCTGATAATTAACTAGCTGATCTATTCACCAAAGGTTTAAGCTGTGCCAGGATGGGTTACATTTGTAACAAGCTGGTTCTTTACGATATATATGTTACAGCTTGAGGGGAGTGTTGAAATTTATGTTGCAGGAGTAATATTGTCTTTTTGTTCTTTGTTTTCTAGATTTATGTTATATGCAACCTTTGGAGGGTATTTTTGTAATTTTGTTTTTAATATAAGTCTAACAAAACAGAGGTCAATAGGAGGGAGAGGGGAAAGTTTGGATCTCTTTCCTAGACCTTGTTTCTTTTCACTTCTTGCTTTCTTCTCTCTTTTGTTGGACCTTGTCTGGACTGAATCTCTTCCTCACCCCTTTCTTCTTTATTTCCACATTTCTTCACCCTTTTCTGGATTTTATTACAGGTACTAACTCCTATTTTTGCTTCATTAAATCCTATATTTAAGCTATTTTTTCTCACCAATAAATTCTAGCAATTAGATCCGTATTCAATACTTTTAACAACACAAAAACCCATTTTTTTAAAACCAGCCCAAAAACAAAACTCTTCTTCTGTCATGGTGGCAGGTGAGCAATTCAACCATATGGGTCAAATGGGTAACCCATGATGTCATAGTTAAATAATGAAACTTTCAAAATAGAGATAAATACAAAGATTACAAAAAATAAAAAAAAATGTAGAAAAATTGGGCACATCTCTAATATTTTATATTAATCATATTAAAGAGTATAAGTGTGATAAATTGTAGTTGTTTTTATTGATGTTGGAAATGAAATACAAAATTTGAAACCAATCAAAAAATGAAGAAAAGGAGCAAGATTACCACAGGTGTAATCTCTATACAAAATAATGCCTCTATCTGACTAAAGTACTTTCTATATTTTTCAAATTTGGTAGAAATTTGGCCCACCAACATATTCTTACTTGAGGAGATTTTTCTCTTCTAAAGGTGTACTCTCTAGTCTAGTGACAAAAGGAGCAATATTAAGTTGCAGTCATGTCTTGATTTTACTACTCAAATTGCACCTAAGCCTAATATTAGGGACTTGGAGATCATGTAGGGGAGGAGGAGATTTTGTGTGAGCAATATAGGAAACGCAAGCATACTAAAAATAGACATTGGTATCATCTGAAACCTACCAGACTTTGGGGTGGCAAGAAAGGCAATGCAAATGTTGCTACTACATCATCTAATTAGTTTGCTTCTAATCTCTCTCCACCTAATTTTCCTTACTAGGAGACACTTGTTGCAGGCTTGCAGCCAGGGCTAAATTTGAAAAATATAGCAAGTACTTTAGTCAGCTGGAGGTGTTATTAAGGGTGAATATTTAAGTGAAGGATCCATTGTCCTTCCTCATTACTCATCATTGCACTGCCAACCATGATTTGGCAACTAGTAATGAAAATATTTCTTAGATAGCAGACTCAAGAGCTTTTGACTATTTGACAAGTTTACCCTTCTTATTCTAGTCCTACTTGTGTTCAAGAAAGKATAAGGAATATATTGTTGATGGATGTTCTTATTTCTAGAAAAGGAGATATTAAAGTTATTGATGGCTTAATTCTTTCCTCAGTTTTTCATGTCCCTAAGCTAAATACAAATTTCTCCTCTGTTAATAGCTTCATTAAATCCCTAAGCTACTCTGTGGTTTTTGTCCTCGACTAATCTGTTTCTCAAGATTTTGAGTTGAATAGGATGATTGGGAGTGGGCATGAGGCAAATGGAATCTACCACCTTGATGTGCCACCTAGTAGAGGACTTCATCAGAGTAATCTCCTTGTATGATTTTCTTCCTTTTTTGTATTTGCAAGGCTGTATGATTTTCTTCCTTTTTAGTATCTACAAGGTTGTATATATATGTACTACTTTCTCAATAGAAAGACATCAATTTCTTCTAATTCTTGTTCTATCACACATACAAATCTATTTCTTCCTAGTAGAGGATCATGCTTTGGCACTTTTTCCTTGGTCATTTGTCTTTTTAACCTTTGACTCACCTATTTCCTACTTTATTTTCTTCTGTTAAGTTTTTAGAGTTACCTTGTGAAAACTATCAGTTTTCTAAACATAATAAAAGATATGTATTTTCCTTATTCATCTCCAAAAATCATCTAAACTAGGGGAGATTTAAAAAAACAATCAAATTCTTTAATCTTCCATGTGGAAAGATTATCCTAGAGTTACATGAGTTATATCCAAAATTCTCTTTGTGAAACCTTGCTTTGGTACCACTTGGCCAACAGAACTGTAAAAAGAAATCAGAAATATATAGAAAGTAAAAGATAGGACAAGGATAAGAGAAGAAAGTGGAAAGAAAGATTTGAAAGGGAGTCAAAAAATTTGGGCTTATAGCTTCTTTCCACTATATAAACTACAACTAAAATACAATCTAAAATGACTAGTCTACCCTTGGTTGTGTACAACCTTATAGGACAGCACAAAATGCATAAAAATGAATAAAAGGAAAAAAGTGAACAATTAAAAGCAACATAGATAAATAAAGGATGCATTTCTGAACACTGTTCTACCCCCTTAAACTTGTGGCAGATCACTTCTTACTGGTGTTGTTGATGGTTTCTCTACTGCCCAAACCATCTTCGTCTACACTCATCCATTTCAACATTCACATTTCTTCCACACATTTTATGGATATGTTATTTCTTGACTACCTAACCATGCACTCGATACACCATTGATGGTCTTGTAATTAGTTTTGAAAACCTAGAAGAAAATAGAAGTGGGAGAGAAGGGAATTCCAGAGAGGAAGAAAAGAGAAAGAAGAAAAAATAAAAAGGCACCAAAAAAGAATGGAGTTTGACGCCTTGTGTTCTATTTATACTATTAGTGTGACAGCTATACAATAGAAAGAAATAAAAAGACAAAAAAGCCCTTGTAGCCATAACATAACAGAATTACAACATTCCCCCTCAAGTTGGGTCATATATGTTAGTAATTGCCAACTTCTCACATAACTCATTCTGTCATAGGTAGTGAAGTCCTTTTGTGAGAACATCTGCAAGTTTCTCCTTAGAATTGATATAAGTAGTACAAACTTTGCCCTTTTTGAGCTTCTCTTATAAAATGCTTATCAACTTTAATGTGTTTAGTTCTATCATGAAGGACAAGATTGATGGCAATATTTATAACTACCTTGTTGTTACAACAAAGGGACATTGGGTTATCAACAGAGAAACCCAATTCATCAATTAGACTTTTTACCCAAAGAACCAATGTTTTAAAAACCGACCTGGAGGCTGAACCGTTTTTGCCTCTGGGTCGAATGGTTCAGACCGTGCCATGTCATCATATATAAGTATTAAGTATATATATTTATATGTATATATGTGCAGAAATATATTTTATCAATAAATAATATATAAATATGTTTTAGATATGTTATATGTATTTTTATATTTAATTGATATTTTTTAACTCATTTTTATTTATAAAAATATTAAAAATTGTAATTTGAGGCCAAAATATGGGTTTTTTGTGAAAATAGTGGGGCAAGGCACCTATGGCCCATTGAGATGCATAGATTTCGAATAGTTACCCAAAATTAAAAAAAATCAGCCCAATCGGACATCGGAGTGCAAAGTTATGGCCTCCGAAAGTTTGCATACACTGAATGTGCAACCCGCGACCCAGTGACTGGGTCGAATGGGTCAACAATTGAACCAGACGGGTCGAACGGTTCTTGACCAAGTCAATAGTTTTTGACTGTCTAACGGGTCTTGATGAACTGGCCCGGAATCTTGGTCGGGTGATGGTTTGAACAGTTCGACTGGCTGGGTTAACGGTTGAAAACACTGCAAAGAACTTTAACAACCCCATGAGCCAAGGCTCTGTACTCAGCTTCAGCCCTAGACCTAGTCACAACACTTTGTTTCTTGCTCTTCTAGGTGACTAAGTTTCCACCAACAAAGGTGCAGTACCACTTGTGGACTTCCTATCATCATCTAACCATACCCAATCAGCATTAGTGTAAACTTCAACTTTCATGTGATCGTGCTTGAACAGCATACCAGTCCCTAGATATTTTTCTTAAATATCTAAGAATCCTCTCTACAGCTTCTGGATGTGAAGTCCTCTTGGAAGCATGCATAACTAGCTGAGAACTCTCACAACATAGGCAATATCAAGCTGAGTTATTGACAAGTAGAGAAGTTTACCCACTAATCTCTAAGACTTCTTAACATCTTCTAGAGTTTCTCCAATACAATCACCAAGTCTATGATTAGCATCAATAAAGGAATCTGCTGGTTTTGCACCCAGTTTGCTTGTATCTTGTAAGAGATCCAAGATGTATATACTTTGAGAAATGAAGATTCCCTTTTGTGAACAGGCCACCTCAGTTCCAAGAAAGTACCATAGAGGTCCTAGAACCTTGAATTCAAATTGCACTACAAGGGATATTTTCACCCGCTGAATCTCAAAACTCAAGTTCCCAAAGATGACTATATCATCCACATACAATTAGGCTACAACTTTCTCATGTTCCCTCTTGACAAAGAGTGTATGATCTGATTAACATTGCTTAAACCCAATCTATTGAAGGGCCACGTGAAATCTACTAAACCAAGCACTTGGAGACTGCTTCAATCTATATAGGGATTTCTTCAACTTACATACCTTCCCTTCATTTCATTTGCTAGAAACCAAGAGGCTGAATCATGTAAACTTCCTCTTCCAAGTCTCCAATTAGGAAAGCATTTTGAACATCAAGTTGATGAATCTCCCAATTAAAGTTAACAGTTAATGATAGAAGAATCCAGATAGAGTTCATTTTGACGACTAAAGCAATAGTCTCTCTATAATCAACCCCATATACCTGTGTGTACCCCTTTGCAACTAAGCTATCCTTTTATCTCTTCACTATACCATCAACCTTGTGTTTCACAATAAACACCCACTTACAACCGACTGGCTTTTTTTCCTTTAGGAAGATCTACCAACTCCCATGTATTGTTTTTATGAATAACACTAATTTCTTCCTTCATTGCATCTATCCATTTAAGTATAAACAAAGCTTCGACAACACTTTTGGGAATAGACACACTACCAATGGCAGTTAAGAAGGCACGAAAGGAGAGAGATACATTTTTATAAGACAAGAAATGCAATAGGGTGTTTAGTAGTACATGACCTAATGCCCTTTCTGTGAGCAATTGGGATATTAAGATTGTAATCTGAAGAGCTATACTCGAAGTAGCAAAGAAGAGAAGAGAACCACAGAACTGAAGAGAATGTCGAACTGTACTAGCCAATCGACCAGTCYTTTATTTATAGATGRATRTAGTACAAGGTACAAGAAATTACTGGGATGCCCCTGATTAGTGATGGGACACCCAGATGACTTAAATCATTAAACAGGATTAGGCCCATTAACACAGGCCCAATTACAAGATAAGTTAGACATAAGACTGGGCTAGTAAGAACTCTTATCAGCCGAACATCACTCTTAACATTCTAACAAAGATCATCAAGAGTCATCAATAGCAATAGAATCAATAGTCTCAAGAGGAATAAGAGTACCTGGCTGAGAGGGACTTTCCTTTAAGGAGTCCAATTTTTGGTTGCTCTACACTTTTTGAACTCTGTTGGTTCTTACGGTGCCTTAGTAAAACACAAAAGGGAGAAAGATCTAGGATAGAAGGAAGATGGATCTACTATTGGACCTTCTCCTCCATACAATTCCCCCTTGGGAAAGGTAGGGAAGAATGGCTTGGATTCAAAAAATGACACATCCATGGACATAAAATACTTGTGAAAAGTAAGGTCAAAGCATTTGTAGCCTTTCTAAGAAGATGGATTACCAAGGAAGACACAGGGAATGGCCCTAGGATCTAATTTAGCCCATATAGGAGACAAGTCATGAACTAAGCACCAACAGCCAAACACATGCAAAGGAATGGAAAATAGGGGAGACCGAGGAAATAAAAGCTGATGTGGGGCCTTGTACTGTAGGAAAAGAGAGGGATTATGATTGATGACGTAAAGGGAAACCAGAACATCCTCAACCCAAAAACACTTGGGAATATTCATGTGCAGGACATTACTATGAGCAACTTCAAGGAGGTGGAAATTCTTCTTTTCTGTAACACCATTTTATTGTGGTGTTCTAGTACACAAGAGCTCTGGTGAAGAGACCCATGGATAGAAAAGTGTTAGCTAGATCATGATGGAAGATTTATTTTGCATTATCTGATTAGAAAATCTGAATCTCAACATGAAACTGAGTGAAAACCATACCCTGAAAATTCTTCACAATTTTGGGCACCTTGTCCCTTGAATGCATAGGATATATCCACATATACCATAAATAGTCATCAATCATGCCAATAAAATATTTACATCCACCCTTAGTAGATGTAGTTATAGGACCCCAAACATCAGAATACACAATATAAAAAGGCATAGTAGATCTTTTATTATTTGGAGGAAAATGAGTTCTACAATGCTTATTTAATTGACATGTCTCACATTTCAAACTTGAAACAAGCACAGACTTAAAACAACTCTAGAAACATAATGTTAAARACTTAAATGACAGATGACCAAGACGGTTATTCCATAAACAAACTTAACTCTCAATTGGTTGATTGACTGGCTGACTTAGAAGACCCATAGAGACTGGTGCCGCATGACCAGCTTTATTCTCCAAAATGTAGAGACCATTGACTATGCTTCCTTTACCAATTGTCCTCCCCAAGGCAAAATCTTGGAAAATACAAGAGTTGGGAAAAAAGGTCACACAACAATTCAAAGATTAAGTAATACTACTTACAAATAACAAATTAATAGGAAGCTTAGGTACGTGAAGAACATTAGGTAGAACCAAGTCCATGGGGAAGGGATACAGATCCCTAAATCCCTAACTAGCAATGGTGGAAAAGGATCTATAATCCAGTCTCACTTTATCTACCTGAGAGAAGGGTGTAAGATTTAAACAAATTTGACTTATAAGTCATATGGTTAAAAGCCCTTGAGTCAATGATCCAAGGGGTATCAAGGATTGAGGTAAACACATGAAATGTAGAAGCATTGTTACCTAATGTAGACGCAAATGAGGTAGAAGGAATAGGAACCAATTTATCCATTTGCCGAAGGGTCCTACCATATAACTCCAAGTGATCATGAAAGAGTTAACAATGTCTTCCCTAGGGTCAGAACCAAGGGAGCTCTCTTGAGAGGAACTAGATGTCAAGTTATTTGTCCTAGATTCCTGAGTAGCCATATTTGCAGAATTAAACTTCTTTTGGGTGGGCTTCTTAGAGCTGTCTTGATTCTTGGTAGCCCACGTGGGCTTTCCAACAAGCTCCCAGCAAGTCTCACAAGTATGTATAGACCATTGGCAATGAGTACACCAAAGTTTATCCTTATCATCAACTTTCTTAGAGTCATTCTTCTTCACTCCAGAACTACTGCCCTGGCAGCTAAAGCAACCGGCTACTCCCCTTTAGAAGCATTCATCAAATTTCTTCTGCTTTCCTCAGATTGAACTAGAACATACACCTCTTGAACTGAGGGAAGTTCCCTACTGTGGAGATATATCCTGATGTATATTATTAGTATAGTCCCTGTTGTACAGTACACTTATTGTTTTATTTGTTCTTTTTTTATCTTTTAGCCCTATAAGGGCATTCTTGTAACTGTACATATCTTTTAATATAAAAGGGGCTCTTTTGGGTGGGGGTTGACCATTCAAGACACCCCTGAATCTGCTCTTCTTTGCTCTCAGTTCTGCTCACATGGTATCAAAGCGGGTCACCTGTATCAGCCTAGGAGTTCTGGTTTCTATACAAGATTGAAGAGTGCTTTACTGCTTTTCAAGGCTTCCATCAGTACTGTTCGGATTCTGATCCGGATCTTCTTGGGGGTTGTTTCGATCAGCACAAAAACCCTCCTGTTTTTTTGAAAAAGATGCCTAACAGGTTGGTTTTTCCCACTTTTCTCTCTTTCGGCTGATCCAATCAGCCTTTAACTCTAGATCTGGTGTCGTCCTAGACCCCTTTTGCTTTCCATTCTCTTGGATCTCCTTTTCATCCTCTTTTTGAAGGGTTTTTAGTCCCTTCTTTGGTTTGACAGTCCTGAAACTTACCTTTTTTGGACTGTCAACCCCTTTTTTGCTTGCTGAAGCTGTTCGGACCCTTCTCTGGACTTGTCCGGATTGCTGTAGTACTGGTTCCTCTTTCCCTCTCTTGGGCAGAAGTGGACTGCTGTTTGGACTGGTATTTGGACTATTTCCGAACCTGTTTTTGGCTTTTTGTGTGTGTGTGATTTATTGTTTTCTGCTGTAATGGCTTTAGACAGAGTGGATATTATTCTTGTGAAACTGAATGGATAGAATTATATGATGTGGAAGTTCCACTTTGATTTGTATGTTGAAGGAAAAGGTTTGGAAGGACACCTGAATGGGACTGTCACTAGACCAGCTGAGACCGAGGCCAAAGCCTTACAACAATGGAAACTAGATAACAGCAAGATTGTTTCCTAGATTCTCAGCTCAACTGATTCTCATATTGATGTACCTATGAGGAGAATGAAAACAACCTATGAAATGTATTTATATTTGAAGAAAGTTTATCAACAATCCAATATGTCTAGATAGTATCAAATAGAATCAGAGATATTTGCTTACTGTCAAGGAGATAGAAGAATACAGGAATACTATGCAGGCTTTCTTGATTTGTGGGCTGAATATGAACTTGTCCATATTGATCCCTCGGACTCAGAAGAATGCGCGAGATATCTCCATAAACATTTTGAGAAGAGGAAAGTATATCAGTTTTTGATGAGGCTTAGACCTGAATATGAGATAATCAAGTCCAATATTCTGAGTCGAGGAACACTTCCAGATTTGGATTCTGTTTTGGGGGAGTTACTGAGGGAAGAGACTAGGCTTCTCACTGTAGCTGGGTTTAATGGAAAGATGACTGAAATTGGGGCTGAAACAGCCTTTGTATCTCACGGAGGTAAGAAGTCAACCTCCAAGGACTTCTCCAAAACCCAGTGTTATGAGTGTAAGGGTTTTGGACATATTGCTTCTCACTGTAATAAGAAGAATGTGTGCACCTATTGCAAGCAATATGGTCACATCATTCCAGATTGTCCAGTCCGACCAATTAAGGGTTCTCAAAAGACTCAGCCTTGGGCTTATTAGGTAACAGATGGACAGACACTGACACTGTGTCCACTATGGGTGATTCTTCCATGAAAAGTGATTCTATTGGACCTATGGACGAGGAAAAGATTCAGAAATTGGCATTCTCTGCCATTTCCTCTCTTTTTTCTGCTATTGGCTTGTTTGGTAAGTTCTCTAGATATTGTTCCTCTCCTTCACATGCTTGGATTATAGATTCAGGTGCCACCAATCATATGACAAGATCCTATCTCAACCAACCAAATCAATTTACTGAAACTCACGATAAACACATTGTTACTACCAATGGTAAAATGTTAGACATTATTGGTTTATCCCTTAAACTATATTCCACTATGCCCTTCCCTCTTTCAAAAACCCTCTTAGTGCCCAGCCTTACTACTAATCTGATTTCTGTTGGCCAACTTGTTAATGAAGGAAATGTTCCCACCTTTTCTCATGATGGTTGCTTGATATAGGACCGGTACACTGGGAAGGTGAAAGGGAAGGGGGTGTAAGTTGGGTTGTCCGTTTGCGCTGGAGTTCAAGAAATCTCAATCAGTAGCATCCTCAGCTTATCTTAGTTCCTCTATGTCTGGTTCCTTCTTGAGTCATAGAAATAATGTTTGGGATTTATGGCACAACGATTAGGTCATCCATATTCTCAAAAATTGAAGTTTTTGTTTGATTTTGGTTTAATTAAGAATAAAATTCCTCCTGTTCATACTTTTGATATTTCTTGCACTGCCTATTGCTTGAGTAAAAGTCAAGTAGCCAATCAAGACTACAATTAGTCTTGAATCCAAAAGTAAAAAAAAAAAAGATTTCAGAAGGAGAAAAGAAGAAGAAAAGAGGGAGAAAAGCAGAAGCACATGAAGGGTTTTAGAAAAGGAGAGAGAGAGGGTCGAATATTCACATCTGCCGACCCACTCTTACTATTTATATGTTTACTAATTGTAAAAAAGGCTGAATTGCCCTTATTGCTTACATGGCAAATAAACTAATAATAAAGTTGAAATAACAAGCTGTAACAACAAACTGAAATAACTACCAACTAACACTAACATAACTAACAAAGAATACATATTGTGTTGCCATACGAACACAGTGGGGACCACAGTCGTGGGGTTCACATCAGTGTTCTCTACAAGTCATGTTTTAACTTTTTTCCACACTTCTGAGCATCCCACTACACCTTCTGAGATTATACACAATGATGTTTGGTTTGCTTCTATTACTTCACGATTGGGATACAAATACTTTGTATTGTTTATAGATGAATGTACTAGATACACTTGGATTTATTTTCTATGACACAAATCATAGGTTTTTGCAACATTTAAATTATTCCATACTATGGTGCGAACTTGCTTCAAAAGTAATATGAGCATCCTCCGTTCAGATTCAAGGGGAGAATATAGAGATGGAACCTTTTAGGTCTACTTGAGGAGTTATGGAATCCAATTTCAGCGTAGTTGTCCAAACACTCCTCAACAGAATGGTGTAGTTGAACGTAAGAATGGACATATCCTTAGTGTTGTGTGGACATTACCATAGGAATCTCACACTCCAATTTCGTTTTGGGTAGAAGTAGCTAGTAAAGTTGTGTATTTGATTAGCTATCTTCCTTCTATTATTGGCAACACTTCTCCCCTTCAAAAACATTTTGGTCGTTCCCCAAACTAATCTAGTCTTCCTATTTTTGGTTGTCTTTGTTTTGTACATCTTTCTGTTCGTGAACATTCTAAATTAACTGCTTAGTCTGCTATGCGTGCCTTTGTGGGATATAGTCCTAACCACAAAGGATTCTTGTGTTATGACCCTGGTATTCGTCGTATTCGGATTTCACGGAATGTTGTGTTTCTTGAACATATTTCCTTCTTTGCTAGAATTGCTAGATTGTCTGCTCCTTCCATCTCTGTTTTGCAGGACTTTGATTCAGATAACACTCCTACTTCCTCTGCTGAGAAAGATCTTTTCGTCTCCACTTGCAAGGGGCCACGTGTCCCAGATTCTGTACCTACTACCCCCCTTCCACCCGGTCCAGAGCATCCTCCTCCTACACCTCCTATAAGTGACATTTTTCCCCAAGATCCTTCTGTTTCAAATGGTAGTTCTCCTATTCCGCTTCATCGTTCTACTCGTATTTCTTAGCCTCCTGAACGCTATGGTCTTCCTTTAAGCCATAGCTCTTTTTCTATTGTACTTTCTTCCACAGATATTCCTCGTTCTTATTAACAAGCCATTAGGAGTCATCATTGGAAAGAAGCCATGGATGCCGAGATTCAAGCCCTCCATGAGAATGATACTTGGGATCATGTGCTTGCTCCTCCAGATGCTTCCATTATTGGGAGTTGTTGGGTCTACACGATCAAACTAAAATAAGATGGTTTCCTTGATCGATATTAGGCTTGGTTAGTTGCCCAATGATACAGTCAAGAATATGGGATTGATTATGAAGAAACATTTGCCCCAGTTGCTAAGATCACTACTGTTCACGTTCTTCTAGCCTTGCTTGTTGTCCATTCCTGGACTATTTACCAATTAGACGTGAAGAATGCTTTTCTTCATGGTCAACTGAAGGAGACAGTCTACATGAGGCCTCCTCCTGGATATTGTAGTGATTCCTCACGTGTTTGTTGCCTAAAGAAATCCCTATATGGTCTGGAGTAGGCACCCCGGGCTTGGTGTGAGCGTTTTCGAGATGTTGTGGCTGGTTATAGCCAAAGTTCCTCTAATTAATCTCTCTTTGTTAGGAGAAGGCCCTAGGGTATTACCATTCTACTGTTGTATGTTGATGCCATGCTTTTAACTGGGGATGATCATGACAGAATTTGTGAGTTGAAGTCCTTACTTCATAACTCCTTTCACATGAAGGACTTGGGCTCTCTTACTTATTTCTTGGGTTTGGAAGTCCATTGTAGTAGTTGGGGGTATTTCATTTGTCAGTAGAAATATGCCTTTGATCTCGTCAAATTAGCTAGAATTACTGATGAGAAATACGTTGATACCCCTTTGGAGCTGAATGTCAAATTGTTTAAATCTGAAGGCCTAGTTCTTCCCGATGCTACTTTGTATTGCTAGCTTATTGGATCTTTGATCTATCTCACTATGACTCAGCCTGTTATTTCACATGTTGTTCAGGTCGTTAATCAGTTTGTTTGTKYCCCTCGTCAACCTCATATGACTATTGTTCATCTCATCATTCGTTATGTTAGAGACACAACTTCTCAATGACTGTTTTTCTCCTCCTCATCACCCATACAGTTGAGAGTTTATGATGATGTAGACTGGGCTGGTTGTCCTGACACTCGCTGATCTACTACTGGGTGGTGTGTCTTCATGGGTGATTCTCTCATCTTCTAGAAGTGTAAGAAATAGCAAACTGTCTCTAAGTCTTCTACTGAAGCTGAGTATAGAGCCATGTCTTTTGCCTGTAGTGAGATAGTTTGGTTGAAGACTCTCTTCATGGATCTTGGTACTCAACTTCCTACTCCTACCCCTCTATATGCAGACAATACAAGTGCTATCAAGATTGCATCTAATCTTGTCTTCCATGAGAGGACTAAACATAATGAGGTGGACTGACACTTTATTAGAGATCTTTTCATTGCTGGCTCTATATCCCTTCCCCATGCAGCCTTTGACATGCAGATTGCCGACATCTTCACCAAGGCCATGACTCAGGTTTGACACCTCTTTCTTATGGGCAAACTAATGCTGATGTCTACGCATCAATTTGAGGGGGAGTGTGGAGATACATCTTGATGTATATTATTAGTATAGTCCCTATTGTACAGTACACTTGTTGTTTTATTTGTTCTTTTTTATCTTTCAGCCCTATAAGGGCATTCTTGTAACTGTACATATCTTTTAATATAAAGGGGCTCTTTGGGTGGGGGTCAACTATTCAAGACACCCCTGAATCTGCTCTTCTTTGCTCTTGGTTCTGCTCACACCTACTTCCTAAAATCTACACACAGAATGGTCCATATATGGGATTCAGACCCAACAAGAGAGCAAACACACATTGCTGAGATACAAGCTTCTTATAGTCCTTTGCATCTTCATCACTTTTCCACTCTGTTAAGATGTGCTGAATAGGGKTAGTTTAGTCTTCTTCTGTTTATTAAGTAACTTGCTTATGTGGCAGTGTTATTAGAGTTACTCTGCCCCACACTTAAGTAAGGGCATTTCTGTCTTTGTAAACATTATTAGAATCTAATATAGATTAAGGGGGTCGACTGGATGGGTTAACCATCAGTTTTTCGACAGACC
>NW_010729158.1:1262750-1274595 GCF_000365185.1 Nelumbo nucifera | reverse complement strand
TCAAGGTCTGAAGGTTCAGCAATAGGAGCCATGAGAGGATCCGCAGATGAGGTAGAAGCAGGAGGAGGGGCCGGTGTCGTTCGACGTGTATACACTTGTCGGATCGGTGGTCGTTCAGTGGTGACCTGCACTGGATGAGGAGATGAGTCTACTCCAACAACAGCCTTTGGAACTGAAGTAAGAGCTGATTAGCTAAATAGTATGTAGATAGGCTGTGATCCCCTTATTTACAGGTAGAAGATTCTGCCTGAAGTTAATAGATCTTGGCATAATGTTTCTGTTCATAGTACGTTGCCTTAGCTTGTTCCGAAACCCCACAAGAAGTTTCAGCCCATCATCGAACCTAGGAGCCAAGACATCACCATGCTATCATGTTCAGCTGTCCGAGATTTAGGTTCTTTAACCAGCTTTTCTCTTGGTACAGCGACCAAGAGAGAGAAAAAAGAGAAGAAACAAAAGTCTAGCTCAGTCCTATTTGAATTTTCTCCTTCTCCAACCAAAAAAGGCAAGTTTCAGGTGAGAACCACAATCTGAATATGATTAGAGCCCAGATCCCAGCTCTAATACCATGAAAACCTAGAAGAAAATAGACAGAAGTGGGAGAGAAGAACGGAAAAGAAGAGAGGAAGAAGAGGTCACATTCAGATATCTTTTGCTCTTCAAAATGTACCCTGGTTTTGGCCCCTACTATTTTAAATTTACGTTGAATATATTCTACTTTAGTCCTTAGTTTAAAACCTCTTGTTTTTAAGGTATTTGTCTGTAAAATCTAATTTTGCAATTAATCTTTCTTTAGTTTCATCAATTAATACTATGTTATCAGCAAACAACATGCACCATCGAACCTCCTACTAAATATATTTAGCTAATTCATCCATAACCTGTGCAAATAAATGAGGGCCATGTGCTAAGCCTTGGTGAAGTCTCATTGTTGTTTGCAACTCTGATGTCCTTCCTACAGGCGTTGTGGCATTGTTGTTGTCCAGATATCTATTAGTATTCCTTTTTTCAAGAACCCACCATATTATCTCTTTAGGGACTATATCAGATGCTTTTTCTGGATAAATGAACTAAATTTTCAGATTCTCTATTGCATTTTCTTACCTTTTAGCCCACCTAACTTTTGGGCCATTTGCTTTTGGCTTGAGCAGAATGCAATGTTTCTATTAATCATAAGATTTAAAATTATCATGTTATAAGTTATATCCATACAAAAAGATTTAGTAAGATTCTTTTTTCTTTGACAAAAAATCTTCCCTTTGGCATAGACAAAGAAAAGATATTTACCTATCTTCCTTGAGCAAGCTTTTCAACCCAAAAAGAATTTGAAAAGTACAAAACAGTGCCATTGGACATATTAAACTGTGCATACATATGAATATCTGGAATGCTATTTTGGGTTCTTAATGCCTACTGTTTCCAGGTATCATGTCCCCAGATCATGGTTGCGGGCATCAAACAATTTACTTGTCATCTTTGAAGAAACAGGAGGAAACCCATTGGAAATAGTTGTCAAGTCTCATTCTACTAAAACTATCTGTGCTCAAGTGTCTGAATCCTACTATCCACCTCTCAGCATCTGGTCACATGAAGATGTTATCCAGGGAAAGATATCACTCAATGATGTGGCGCCAGAAATGAAACTGCGCTGTGATGATGGACAAACAATCTCCACCATAACATTTGCTAGTTATGGTACTCCTCAAGGAAGCTGCAGACAATTCTCAATGGGTAATTGCCATGCTCCAAGTTCAATGTCAGTGGTATCTGAGGTAAGTACGAAGTCAACATGTACAAGTATGGTGTCATGGTGAGCCTGTTCTCTACATGCATTTGACATTTTGTCCTCTCCCTCTCTCTCTCTCTCTCTCTCTCTAACATAGCACATATTTTATTGAAAATCCATTCAAGAGCTTCTCCCATCAATCAAGTAATTTGGATCAATGCATCAATACACTCATCATGGAGAGCATGAGCATGTAGAGAGTCTAGAGACAAGGTTCATTGCCATGGCTGCCACCATGCACTAGATTTCATCAGCATCGATAATAATTTCCACTTTTTGAGACATTTTCAGGCATGTCAAGGAAAAAATAGCTGTTCCTTAAATGTTTCAAATGCCGCATTTGGAGTTGACCCCTGTCATGGAATCGTCAAGACTTTAGCAGTGGAGGCAAACTGCATATCATCCACTGATTCTGGACCCGGTGTAGCTCAGTTATGATGTAATGATTATCTAATACAGTGCAAATTGTGAAATCTAGCTAAGTCCTTTGTAAGAAGATGTGTTCCAGAAACTGCTTTCTCTGTAGATGTGTTTTATTTGCCACTTCAATACTGATAAGAATGTTGGTATAAGTCAACAAACGTGTACAAAAAATGAATATAATGCAACTCCACTTCCAATTACTTGTCCATTTTTTAGAATCCATTGTCTACATGGAAAGTTTCGGATGGGGTTTTACTTGACTTGGAAAACTAATCCAACTACCTATCATCATTCTCCCATAAGCAATTGAAGATGGTGGACAAGATTGTTGTTGCCAGTTTAGCAATCACCAGGGTCATGCTGAAATGACTAGAAATAAGGTATTGAATATAGACAAATATGACACTATATTTTGTCTATGTCAAGTGTGAGTAAAAAATGATTTAAGCACACATAATTTAGAAAACCTTCCTAGACCCTAATTGTTTGGATTTCGGGGGACGTGCGACCCCCCATTCTGTGTAGCCCCTCTTCCCATTTCATCAACAAAACAAAAGAAAGAAAGAAAAGATATGGTACTGAATAGAATGAAATAGTAAAACATGATAAGGCTTAGATGATGATGATGATGTACGTTGCTCGTGAGATACACTCAAGAAAAATTGGAAAAAGTTAAAGAATCAAAACTTGTATATGAATTGTAGGGAACCAATATAAATTATATTCATTGTCGAAAATTGTTAATTTCACTTTCTATAAAATGTGACTTGAAACCATCTTTCTCTGTCAAGTTATTAAGATATGGTCTAGTAGTAAGAGTTATTTTCACACAGGCGTTCCACCTTCAAATTTGAAATTTAATTGGAAATAACCAGCTAATTAATGATACATTTGGTGAAAAAGAACTAAAACAATCAATATTGACTTGTCTTCATCAAAGGTTCAAAATATCATATCGCACATCGTATTGGTAAGCTAGGAAATGGATATGTATTGCGATATGTTTTTGATATGCATGGGTACAGCGTACAGTAGAAAGATATAAATACGCTTGAATGCCATGACTTGTGGTCACGCAAGTATGCAAAACTGCCTTTAGGATAATTGCAATCACCGTCGCAGCATGACAATGACAATTTGGCCACGAAATAATGTCAAGAGTCATGGTCACACATATGCAAATCTGCCTTTTGGATAACTGCAATCACCCATTGTGGCATGACAATCATGGTTTTCAAAATCAGACTGGATTGGACAGTCGGACCGGAAAAACTAGGAACCGGTTATCTGATCGGTTCTATTTTTCCCTAAAATCGTTGATTTTGGTCAATAAACCGTTGAACCGACTGGTTAATCGTTCGAACGATTTTAATCTTTTTTTAAATATTTTTTATTTTTTTGTCAGAATGAATCAACCGTTCTGATTGAATGATCAAACCTTTCGACCCGATAACTAGACCCCTGACTGATTCGGTTGCCGAGTCGTTTTAAAAATCATGATGACAATGACAGCATGGTTATGAACCGCGGCTAGTCGCTATGATGCCTACCAACCGATTGTGGTCCCCCGAAAAGATAGCCATGCAAACCCGTGGATAGAAAAGTGCATGATCTCCATGCAACACGTGTTCTCTACAAAGGCCACCCGCAGGCAACACATGATAAAATCACAAAGAGGTGATAATGATAGCTTGTGTAGACCAATAGTTGGTCCCCGATCTGCAATCTGATGTGTGCCCCTTATCAAATCAGCCTAGGGATTTGAGCTTAACTGTCTTAGAAAAGTACTAAAATTCTTTATTCCATACACATATGAGCATTCCCTTATTCAACTCACTCATTCCCTCCCTTTGCATTCTGAGTTCTGAAAACTCTAATCTTTCTCTTCATTGTTCTTATTCTCAACTTCAGGACTTAAACTATTAAAAAGACTGCCTTAAAATCATTTATGCTACTTATAAAAGTTTGAATGTGGTGTTATATTTTGGAATTTTCATTGAACAAAATTTGTCCCTTCAACTTGAGTTATCTAAGGAGTAAATTTGTATTTTCATAAACTTTAATTAAGATGGTTGAAATTGCATTAATCATCTAAACTCTACTATAATCTACACTATATACAATAGTGTGAATAGAAAGTGGAATTTTCTTTGGACTAAAATTACCCTCTATTTATTTGTTTGAGAAAAGGGTATAAAAGTCATTTTATTACAACTTTAATGCCAGCTTTTATGGCTACTAAAATGCTCATTTTTGTCTATTTATTCCATCTATTATTGTAAGGGTTGAAAATATAACTTCAATTATTACTTTCCACTTCATTTAATCCCCTCTCATTAAGTCTTATACTTAAAGGTATTAACTCTCATTTTCTCTTATTAACCCTATATTTAAGTTATTTTTCACTAATAAATGCTACTAATTAGATCTATTGACAATATAAACCTATATATTTTAAAATCGACTGAAAACAAAACCATTCTTTATCCAAGTGGTGGCTAAGCAATTCAACCATCCGAATCAAATTGATCAACATATGAAGTCAGAGTTAAGTAATAAAATTTTTAAAATAGAAATAAATATAAAAAAATTACAAAAATGTGGAAAAATTAAACACATTTATGACATTTTTATTAATCAAATTAAAAAATAAGTGTAATAAACAAGAATTATTTTTATTGATAATGATAATGGAATACATAATTTAGAACTAACCAAAAATAAAATTATTTTACTATTTGGAAAAGATCAATAGTTCAACTTTTGGGTCAAATGTATTAACATTTAATGTCATAAATAAATAATAAAAATTAATAGAATATAAAATAAAAAAATGAAAAATTACATAAATTTTGCGAAAAAAATGCACATGTATAATATTATATAATTATCATATTAAACAAAAAGTAAGTGTGATATATCAGAATTATTTTTACACATAGAAATACAAAAAAGAATTATAGAAAAAATTGAATACATCTATAACTCTATATTTACACTACTATTGAATATATGAATAAGATTGTAGAACTTTCTTTTGACTAGAATACTCATTTTTGAATATAATCCCTATTTAACTATGAGGTTTAAATTGTAAGTTGAACTACTACTTTTCACCTCATTCAATTCCCTTTATTTAAATCTTACATCTCTTTAACAAATGAACAAAAAGAATAGATACATAAAAAAGATTGTAAACTGACAATCCTCCATTTTGTGCTCGGTTGTTTGATTGGGGTATTTTTTTTTTTGGGTTAACTTTTCACAATCTTTGCTGCCTCACTATACAAAGAAAAGCTCAACTTTTGGCCTTAAATTTCAACTTTCATGTCTTTTATTTATAAAAAAAGTAAGAATAAAAAGTGTATATATATATATATATATATATATGTGTGTGTGTGTGTGTGTGTGTGTGAGAGAGAGAGAGATATTATATGATATTATATTATACATATATAGATGGATGATCACGGTTTAACTCATCCAACCTGGACAATTAAACCATTGACCCATGACTTAGAGTGAAGTAAAATTTTAAAACATTGACTTTATTTTTGGGGTGAAGTAAATAATATTAACTCTAAAATGCACATTATTACTTGATTAACTAACTTAAAATTAATTAAATTTTAAATGGAAGTAGATTATTTAGCGAAATAATATATCATCGGCTATGTCCATTTCAATATAATTAATCTAGTTAATCTATTATTAATAGTTATAACTTAAAACGAATATAGATACTCTCAAGTTAATGAATTTTATAGGCAATTTAATATAGTAATGGAGAGAGAATTAGTTGCATGAGTTATTGAAAGAGACAGAGCTAATAGTGAGTTAATGAGAAGAGTTAAAGTCTTAACAATGATTTATCACTCGAGTTATTTTGTTCAATTTTAAAACTAGGTACGTGCCATTGAGGTTGAAGCAACTTGATACATTACATTTTAATATATAGATATAAATAGATGAAGATCAATATAAAGGTTGAAACAAGAGCTATTATGCAATGGCATATGCTTGCTGAAGGGATCTGACTACTTGTCAATATGGTTTGAAAGTGATTTTGTTGTTATGGTTAATGTGTTAAATGGATGCAAACACGACTCCTTGGCGCCTTGAATAACTCTCTTATGATATGACAAGATCAAAAAGGCTGGTTTAGATACCCTGAGGTTTGAGGAATTGGTTAGGTGGTTGAATTGGGAAAATGTAGGGAAATGTAGAGAAACCTTTACAACCCTTGTATTGATTTTCCTGTCTTTCCCTTCCTTTCCCTACCTTTTCTTTCAAACCAAACATAGTCTTCGAGAAAAGGAAACTTCATGGCTGATTTGCCAACTTTGCATGCAATAATCCTGATAAATCACCTATTCTTTTCTGCCGGGCAATTCTCACATGATACAAGAATTAAGAATTTGAAGATTCTTTATATCTCCCTCCACTTAGACAAAGATTGATTATTCTGTCTTGTCATTCATGGAGAGACATTCCCAATGTACGGCTGCAATGGCTGGTTGGAACGTTTTTGGCACTATGTGTTGATTGCTCATCTGAACTCGTTTGTTCATTATAAACCAAATTTTCCCATAGCTTAGTTTGAAAAGAGTACAAAGACAAATATATACAATGTAAATGTATACGAAATAATACAAAATATAAGGTTTTGCACTCTACACATTTGTATTCGCACTGATATAAATTGCTTTCTTGATGCATTGATATAAATTTGGTTTCATTTCACATGTCAATGGTTCAATTATCAAAGTAAAAAAAAGTTTAGTTAAGTCATATTGTTATCTAGTAGGTAATAAATAATAGATAAAATGTATAAAAATAACGAAAATTGTAAAAAATTACAAAAAAGAGTTGGACATATCTGATTTTAGTGATGAAATGGCTAGAAATATACAAAAATAGAATAAAAAATTACTGTCTAACCAGTGACCCATCGAACAGGTCTAATGAAAACCAGATGGGTCACCAGGACGTTGACCAAGTAAACATTTTTTTTTTAATCGGTCCAAGGGTGAAATGGACCAGAAGCATGATTGGGTCGCAGTTCAACTGGTCAGACCGGAGGGTTCAACTGCGGCTTGAAGACATTTACAAGAGAGGAATAAGGGGTGTTTTATTTTTGTCCTTTTGCGCTTAGAGGCTACTGGCTAGTACATCGCTAATTCGCTACGACTACGAGCCTGCGAGTAAAGAAACCTATATCGTGGTGGGAGTGGCGCTAGCATTTCCCTTTCCTCCGATCCATCATCCGTGAAGAAAGAAAAATCTCTAGCCTCCATCGGGAGCCCAGCTCTCTCTCTCTCTCTCTCTCTCTCTCTCTCTCTCTCTCTGTGTTGTTAGAGCAGATTTATCCTTAAGATCTGAACTCCTTAGTTATTCGAGCTTTCCAACTGAAGCCCTAATTGTGCTTTTGTTATTTCTGGTGGATTTGCGAAAATCATACTGTGCATTTGTGCTTATCTAATACAAGGTATATTCTTGGTTTAATTTTCGATTTCCGGTAAATTATAGATTGGTTATGTTGCTGTTGCGTGATTTTCTTTCAAGGGTTCTTTGATCCTCTGTTCAGTTTTCATGGACTTAGCATCGTGAAAGTAGATGGTGTAGTCAATCGACTCATCATGAGTTTTAATTTCTCACTCAAAGCCCAAGATAGAAACTAAGAAATAAGTGAATTGGTAGATGAAGAAGGAAAGAAAAGAAAATCRACCCAGTTGTTTTCTTTTGAAGTGGGTACTTATGCCAACTTAAAAGTCATATATGTGGGGAAATTAGTTCAGAATATTTGTAAAGCTTGAAAAAACTGAACTGAAGAAGAGAAAGATTTAAATTCTGAGTGCAATTTTACATGGAGAGACTAGAAAGTGGTTGGAAGGCCAGATTTGTTATTGCCTTTTTTTTTCCTGTTTTTATATGTACTCGGTATGTGGATCTTATATTATCTTGCATTCTCTTGTTTTAGTATCCTCATTGATGTCACACTGCAATTTGGTCTTAATGTGCATGTATTTCTACCAGGTTTTGTTTTGTTTATTTCCTTCCCTCTTGCACACCCCCACCCTACTGAAAAAAAGGAGAAAAGGGGGTGGGAGTGAGAGGGGGGGGGGGTTAAAGTTTCCTTCATTCATTTCAGTACTTATAAATTTTCATACTTCAATTTTATCAGGAAAAGTGCTGTGTGGTTAAAGATTTAGACTGTCTTCATGGAAATTGATCTAGAGACACATGTGGATGAACATGAAATGGAAAATGTTGGACTGAATGCTGATGGAGATGAACATGTAATGGAAGATATTGGGCTAAATTTTGGTGGAAATACTATGACTGATGGAGAGGTGAGTGGTGAAAAGGAATCAGATATGAGTTCTACCAGGAGGTTTGTTGTCACTGAAGAGAATGTAAATTTAGAACCTTATGAGGGAATGGAATTTGAATCTAGAGATGAAGCATATTCATTTTATAGAGAATATGCTAGGATGGCAGGATTTGAGAGTATAAAGAAAAACAGCATTCGTTCCAAGGCAAATCGGGAGTTTATCAGTACAACTTTTACATGCTCTAGACAAGGAAAAAAGAAAGAGTCAGGTGATRTTGCGAACCAACGGCCTTGTTATAAGATAGGATGCAAGGCAAGCTTGCATATGAAAAAAACAAAAGATGGAAAATGGGTTGTATTTAGTTTTATAAAGGAGCATAACCATGAACTTCTGCCACCCAAATCCTATTACTTCCGGAGCTACGAGAGTACAAATTCAATAAATAGGGATAACATGGATGGTCTCATGCATATGATGCCCATGCATAATGGTGAATATCTGGAGAGGGATGTTGAAAATCAAAGACATTTGTACCTTGAAGCAGGAGATAGACAAGCTATGCTTGAATATTTTACATGTATGCAGGAAGAGAACACAAACTTCTTCTATGCAATTGATTTGGATGATGAACAACGATTGAGAAATGTGTTTTGGGTTGATCCGAAGGGTAGGCATGATTATACTTATTTTGGTGATATAGTATCTTTCGATACTACATATATAAAAAATAGGTATAGAATGCCATTTGTTCCTTTTATTGGAGCAAACCATCACTTTCAGCCTACATTTTTTGGGTGTGCTTTAATTGCAGATGAGACTAAATCTACTTTTCTTTGGATAATGAGGACATGGCTTAGAGCAATGGGTGGAGTTGCTCCAAAGGTGTTAGTTACTGACCAGGTTGAATCCATGAAAGCAGCTATTGTAGAAATCTTTCCAAGCACACATCATCTGTTTGGTTTGTGGCATATATTAGGAAAGATTCCAGATAAGCTTAGTCATGTAATTAAAAACCATGAGAATTTTATGGCAGAGTTTAATAAATGCATCTATAGGTCATGGACAGATGAAGAGTTTGAAAGCCAGTGGTGGAAAATTGTTCAAACTTTTGAACTTGGGGAAGATCAGTGGATGAAATCATTGTATGAAGATCGCAAGAAATGGGCCCCAACATACATGAAGGACACTTTCTTTGCAGGGATGTCTGCTGGTCAACGATCTAAGACTATTAACTCTTCATTTGACAAGTATTTAACGAGGAAAACCATGTTGAAAGAATTTTTCCAACAATATAAAGTCTTTTTGCAAGATAGATATGAAGAAGAATCCAAAGCAGAAATTGATACATGGCATGGAATACCTACTTTGAAGTCGCATTCACCTTATGAGAAACAAATGTCAACAATCTACACTCATGAAATCTTTAAAATGTTTCAAGTTGAGGTATTGGGTATAGTTGCATGCCAACCAAAAAAAGAGAGGCAAGATGGGACCACCATGATATTTAGGGTCCAAGATTTTGAAGCAGAACATGACTTCATTGTTACTTGGGATGAATCAAAATCAGAGATATCTTGTCTATGTCATTTATTTGAATATAAAGGTTTTCTTTGTAGGCATGCAATGGTTGTTTTCCAATTTGCAACTGTATCAACAATCCCCCCTCATTATATACTTAAACAATGGACAAAGGATGCAAAAAGCAGGTATTCTACRAGAGTGAGAACAGAAGTAGTGCAATCTAGAGTACAACGCTATAATGATTTATGTCAACGAGCCCTTAAATTGGGTGAAGATGGATCAATATCTCAAGAGAGTTATAATATTGCAGTTTGTGCACTTGAGGAAGCTATTAGGCAATGCACAATTGTGAACAGTTCTATTAAGGGTTCTGCTGGAAATCGCAAGAGTGTAAAGGGTCAGGTATGTCTCTTTCAACTTTAATTAAAATGTAACTGCAAACAGTTTCAATCTTCATTTTTGGCTTTGATATAGTTTATAATGTTCTATTGTTAAACTATATTTTGCATATGCAGGGACAGTAAACTCATTGGTGCCAACTTGGGGTGGTAACTAGGGAATTGGCTAGAGCATGCAGGTGTTGGTATGACATTCTCTAATATGACTGATATAGTTAGTAAAATCACGTTCTTGAATTCATCTAGGTCAGTTCATGTACAATCCCTTGTCTATTAGTACTGTAGATAGATGATGTGGCTAATACAAAGTTTTGGACTATGTATTGTATAGGCCAACATTTGAGGGGGTGTGTATTTAAGAGTGGCACCCCAGTCCTTGTCAGTTATATTGCCACCACATATTGGGTTATCAAGCATTGTTCTGTTTTGAGAATTATAAATTGAAAAGTTACTTGGGAGTAAGAAGGCTTCCTTTTTCTGTGCAACAAGTCATGTATATTACTGAATAAAAGGCCTATGTAGCAAAACTTCCCTCATTAATCTGGCTCCGGATCTTCTACCCACTTGACACCACCAGCATTTCTCCCCACATTACCCAGCTGCCACCTGTCCATTAACACGAGAGCTCAACCCTCATGTGTGAAATTAAATGTCCATTCCATTACTTCTTAAACTGGAAACCCAAAACCTCTCTTCTCCTAATTTTTCCCATTCAAACAAGAAATCCTAACCTTTCTAGGTGTTCTGAAATTACTTGAAGAAGCTATTGCTTCAAATCTGAATCTGAGTTATAGCAGTCAAATTCATGTTTCCTTTGAAAGTTCAATTTGAGATGCACAGGTAGTGCCTTTTTTAGGCACTGAGATGAGTAGAAGAGTTTAAAACTTTCAGTATGGTTTTGCAGAGCACCAGTTGTTTACTCAGCATGGTATTTGCTTCCATGGCCTATTGATGATATGATGARAAGATTCTCTACCAAGAATCAGAATAAATAATTTGCTACTGTTATCTTAAACTGATGAATATTGAGATCTTGCCAATGCATTGTTTTTTTTTAGTAAAAATGCTTTTTAACTGCAAAAAAAAAAAGAGCACCCATTACAATGGACACAAAGGAACATTAGTCTGCTTGAAGAAATGGTAAAACTTGGCCTAATTGGTGTTGGCTATGGTTGGAGTAGTGCAGCTTGGCTGCAATAGAGTAGTCAATCAAGACTACAATCAGTCTTGAATTCGAAAGCAAAAAGAAAGATTTCAGAAGAAAAGAAGAAGAAGAGAGGGAGAAAAGAAGAAGCACACGAAGGTTTTTTAGAAAAGAGAGAGAGGGTCAATCATAATGATCTGCTGACCCACTCTTAATATTTATATATGTTGACTAATTG
>NW_010729158.1:1242870-1259154 GCF_000365185.1 Nelumbo nucifera | reverse complement strand
TACAATGCTTTGCAAGCTCACAACTCTCACATCTCAAATTTGACATCTGAACAGACTCGAACAAATTTGGAAACAAACTCTTCAAAGACCGAAAGGATAAATGACCTAAYCGATTATGCCAAAGCATAAYCRGACTAACAGACTGAGAAACAAAAGACTTCCTATCTTCATGATCTTTCCAATGAGAACTCTCTCCAAGCAAATAGATCCCATTTGTCTTACGGCCAGTCCAATCACCTTCCTTGTTTCCAAGTCCTGAAAAATACATCGATCAGGAAAAAAAGTTACTGAACAATTCTGATGTTTTGTAATACTACTGACTGAAAGCAAGTTAGTATCAAGCTTAGGAACATGYARAACTRARGATAAGGAAATGGTATTAGACAACTTGATGTCTCCCTTGCCAGAAATGGGAACAAGGGAACCATCAACAATGGACACTTTATCTCTACCAGAAGATAAGTGATAGGTAGTGAACAGTGATGGCAAGCTAGTCATATGGTCAGATGCACCTGAGTCTATTACCCAACAATGTTCAATGTTACTTGGAGCTAAAGAATGATAAGTTGAGGCCCGAGTACCTGAATGAGCAAAGGCTGATGTGGAAGGAGCTGATGATGACTGAGATGATTGAGTTGAATTCCCAACTTCCTTTTCCAACTGAGTTAGGGCAGCCCGAACAACAGCTAAGGTGTCTAGGGGTGTGCCTTTTGTGCCCGATGAGGATGCAGAATCGGTATTGACAGCCATATGGGCATTACCCCTTTTGTTCCTCAGTTTTGCTGGGACTAGATGAGGGTGCAACTTCCAACATGTGTCTTTAGTATGCTTAGGTTTCTTGCAATGTTCACACACTAGATCCCGCTTATCTTTCTTCTTTATATCCCTTTTTGTATCACCCCCAGACTTAGGTTTAACTGCTGCCAAGGCTGGTGGGAAGGGCTGATGCTGCATTCTCAGTCATAATTATGTTAGTCTAATTATGACTTTAGATTTAACCAATTCAATCTAATTAGACTAACATAAGACCAAAACTGGCCCAGCAACCAGTTTTAGATTTAACCAATTCAATCTAAAGTCTAACCAATTCAATAATTACATTCTCAGTCTAATTAGATTTAACCAATAACTAACCTTAGATTTAACCAATTCAATCTAATTAGACTAACATAAGACCTCTTTCTCTGCAACCAGTTTTAGGTTTTGAACAGAAATTCTGATCGCCACCTTCAGTCTTGAACCATTATATTGACCTCTCACTTAGTGTACATGAAGCAAGCCAAAGGGCTGGTGATGCCAGAGATTGATGTCAGATTGAGTGCTGCCCAACAGAGAGAAATAGTGCTTTTGTGGATTTTGATTTTATCGTGAGAGGTGAGATTTTGTTTATTCTTTTAATGTCTTTCTACCATACTTTCATATTTCTAGAAACAAGCAAATGGTGGATGTATCAGCCATCAGTGAATAGACCTTCAAATGCCAGTGAAATGTGTTGTGAGCTGTGAGCTCTGGGGAAGTGCAAGGTGAACAGGGGTTAGTTTGAATGGGACAAATAGAGATCTTGGGTTTCTGGTTTAGAGCAGGATGGACGTATAGTTTAGTTTCACACATGGAAGCTGGTTTTTAATATTGGACAGGTTGTAATCAGGTGTAATGTGAGGAGGGAAGTGGGTAGCGACTAGTGGGCAGCAGAAGGTGATTCGAGTTCTGTTACATTTTATGGGGGGTAACTGTAGTATAATCAATCCATGATGGTGATTCTGGTTCTCAAGCATTTAGGCATCTACTTCTTCTGACTTTACCATTGAGAACTGCATCTACTGACTTTACCAGTTGAGCTTGCTGGAACCTTAGAAACATTCTCAGTCACAAATTATTGAATTGGTTAAATTTTTATTTTTCCAAGGACTTTTCCAGGTTGGCTATTGGGTTTTCTTTCATTATTTAAATGTGTTATGCTCTCAAGACACTATTTTTCTAGAAAATGCCTGAAGGCTAATCCATTCAACTTTGCTCAGAAAGAGTTGCAGAGTCACTTACAAGATAGGGGCAAAGAAAATCAGGAACCGCTGACCAAGTGCAAATAATTAAGAGATAAACCTTGTTTCACCACAGAATGGGCAGCACAATTAGCATTCCTAGGGACAAAAGAAACTGAGCAAGAAGGAAGGTGAGCATGTAAAGTCCTGAAGTCGGCTAAAACAGTATGAACAGCCATGGAGGATCAAGGTGATCTGCCAACAGGTACTTTGACAATGCATTGAGCGTCACCACCAATAATGGAAGAGAGATGAAGTTCTTCAGCAAACTTCAGGCCAAAGAGAAATGCTTGGGATTCCGCTTCAGCTGGAGAACAGTGGGATTGGACAGGGACGAGCATAAATGAAATTGCCTTTATGATCTCTTACCACTAGTCCTGCAGATGCTTTGAATGGAGAGATGGCTGCATGGACATTGATCTTTGTGGAACCTCTGTTAGGTTTACACCAGAAAACCTGTGGTGCAACCGAATACAACTGAGAAGTAGAGGTGAATATCCTTCTAGTGGAAATGATAAGCTATGACAGCATCGGCCTATAGGCCTTGTTCCTTTTTCAAAAGGTCACTTGTCTGGGTAAATGCACATGCCCACACTTATCCAAGAAAGTTCACTTACTTACCCATATTCTTTTTATTCCCATTATATTTTGTAAACTTTTCTCCCAGGTGGGAAAGTCACTTGGATGGTGTTAAGTAAAGTGGCTGTTTTTGGGCCCGGTTTTCGAGAAAACATGCCTACGCCCAAAAAAACATGTTTACCCATTTTTCATTTCTGCCAGGTAAGCTCTGAGCAACCGATTTTCAGATTTTGCTGTTTGGTAAGGTGATTTTACCACCGTTTTTCATATGGTAGCTAGACAATATGATGTATGGTGGTGCACATTAATCCTGCATCCTATATTTGTATAATGCTTATCAAACGGCCCAAAATCTTTGTATGATTGTTTTATATTATTTATCAGTAAAAAAATAAAATGCAACAGTTAAAATCGTTGTTGAATTAGATCCAACACCTTGGCGTGAATTGCGTGAATATCTCTTGTATGAAGATTGAAGAATCAGTTTTCACGACTTTCATCCACATCCTCTTGGTCGTCTTGCTTATTGCCTTGTACTTGTTGCTTACACCACCAAAGTTGGGTGAAGACTGAAGAATGGCAGCCAAAATCACAGACGACAACCCAAAAAAAAAAACAGATTAGGAAGAAGTCTGAACTTTGAACTCCTTCCAACACTGGGAATGAGAAAATGGTGAGATTTATGAGTTTGTCTATCAAAACAGTAAAAAAAAAAAAAACGACAAAAAGATAGTATGTATACCTACTGGCATAGCCAAACACTGAGGTATTTGGTATAGATTGCGTTCTAAATCTTCAATGAGAAAATGATAGAAACCTTGAATGCGAAAAACAATGAGATAGAATAGTTTTCTTGAACAAAACAGAAACAAAAATGAAAATATCTATTGCTAACATACCGACGACGGCCGAATGGCAAGGATTTGTAGCAGTGAGGGGGGAAGGGGTCTTGGCGGTGAATAAAACAAGGTCTGTTTTCTCCATCCAAACCCATATGCCATTGTTTGCATGGAATGTTTCAATGCATCGAAAAGCACCGAAACATTCCAACTCATTATACATTAGCAACCACACAGGCGATACATCGGATCCACGTAATTGAACTGTTTGGGGCGAYGACCCATTGATACATGAAGTACGTGTTTGATTATGTTTACATTTTTTTATTCAACTTTTGTACTTTATTTATTTGTAAAATTGAGAAAGGTAATAATTACAACCGTTTATGAAAATTAGGTGTTACATCAGTATAACAGTGAAAAAATGCTTAAGCGTTTGAGGAAGCTTTAAAAAAGAACTTTTCCAAATGGTAGACGTKYATAGAAACCGAAGTCACCTTTTGCTATTCCCAATGCGTACGGAAGAGCATGAGAGGGGAATTGCTGAAGTAGTGCCTATGTGCTAGTGTTTATTAAATAAATGATCACAGTTCTGAACACCCTTGAAATGATAAATATGACGTTTGCATCAAGCTTATCTTGATTTACGAAATGTGGGTGTTTTTTTTCAAAAAAAGCTTGAACCAAACGATCTTTTTGCAGTAAAAACCGGCAACGCCTAGCTGTATTGAATGTGGCACCATTTTTTTGATAAACGGCATAGATACCAAAGTGATACCTAGGGAAACTAACAGACCCAAAGCTTACTAAGAGAACACTGTAAAGTTGGTTTCCTCCTCCCATTTCCCAAAAAACAATTGGGGCCTTATAGATAACAGACTTGATTAACGCTGTGTTTGGRTGTGCTTATGTTAAAAACAAATGCTTATTAAATAAGTATTTAAAAATAAGTGCTTATTCAAATAAGCACTTATTTGCATTTGACACCCAACTTTTCCAAGTACTAATTTAAAAAAAATAAGCACTTATTTCATATTGGGCATTTGGTAGTCTTTTTCTCCAATAAGCATTTATGACTATTTTATCCTTCATTTTCTTTTAAATGTTCAAAATATACCCTTACGAAAGTACTTTTATTAAATTACTTTTATAAAAATACTTTTATGAAAGTACTTTTATGAAAGCACTTTCTATAAAAACACTTATGAAAGTACATTTATGAAAGCACTTTTACGAAAGTACTTTTATGAAAGCACTTTAATAAAAACAATTTTACAAAATTACTTTTATAAAAGTATTTTTACAAAAGCACTTTTATAAAATTCAACTAGGGATAATTTTATAAGTGGTATTTTAAAATTCAACTAGGGATACTTTTGGAAGAAAAAAAAATGAATAAGTGCTTATATAATAAGCACTTAAAAAAAGTTGGAAATTTGGGCTTAAAAAATAAGCCCTTACTTTTAAAATAAACACGTATTTCGGGCTTATTTCCCAAACACCAATAAGTGCTTAATGGTGTGGTCTTGGCCCAAATAAGTGCTTATTTTTAAGCACTCCCAAACATGGCCTAAAAGACATAATTGCATAAAGCAACTCATTCTAGACCTGCCAAATGTCTTTGAGGTACACACGACCTTTGAAAACAACTCAGGGACATCTTATATTTTTAAGGGGAAATTCCCGATTAGTACCTTATAGTCTTGTACTTTGTAACTAGTGTCACTTTGGTCCCTAAGCTTTAAAACGCAACAGTTCAATACTTGAACATTCAAAATGTGCCAATCCAGTACCTGCTGTTAACCAGTTTGTCAACCAGCCATTAAGTGGCATTTGAAAAGACACAAATGCCCTTCGAGTGTCATCTAATTTTCTTTATCTCCAAATGTTGATAAAAAATGAACAGTCTCAAATCCTTGTCTCTTCTATTCAAGAAAGTTGGGGTCACCTAGTATAGGTGAATGGTCATCGCCATAATAGAAAGGTGAGCAACTATAGTAAAGGGAAACAAAACTATCTAGTTTGCTGAAAAAAAGCACATGGTCCAACCACACTCTTATAGAATCAGCACATTTGTAGTTACACAAAGTATATTGTGGTCCTTGAAAGCCCACAATCAGTAATAGAATCCTTGAACTAGGGCTAGCAATCTTGACCCCAACCCATTTGACCCACCCATTCTATTGGTGGGTCAATATGGGTCGAGTAACCCATTAGGGTCAATGGAAAAGGGTCAGGGTGGGTTAGGTCAAGGGTACCCATTAGGGCCAAGATGGGTGGGGTCAAAGTTAAGCTCTCTATGCTTGCCAAACCACCATGCCACATTTCATTTTGTGATTAAAAGTGAAATAAAATAGATTTTATTAACTTTCGTGTTCACAAACAATTTTACACGAAAGCACTTTTATAAAAGCAATTTTATAAAATAATTTTATGAAAAGTATTTTTATGAAAGTAGTTTTACAAAAGTACTTTTACACAAAAGCACTTTTATAGAAGTACATTTTATGAAAGCACTTTTACAAAAGCACTTTTATAGAAGTACATTTTATGAAAGCACTTTTACAAAAGCACTTTATGAAAATACTTTTACGAGAACATTTTTATGAAAGCATAAAAGCACTTTTATAAAAGTACTTATACAAAAGCACTTTTTCACAAAAGCACTTTTATGAAAGCATAAAAGAACTTTTATAAAAGTACTTTTATACAAAAGTACTTTTACACAAAAGCACTTTTATAAAAGTACTTTTACGAAAGTATTTTTATGAAAACACTTTTACGAAAGTAAACTTTGTAGAAGTACTTTTATGAAAGCACTTTTATAAAGTTGCATTTTTTTGCAAATTTTCTGCTATTTTCTACATTTTCTAAAAATTTCTATTATTTTTCTACATTTTCTACATTTTTGGTGCCTTTTTGCATTTTTCTGATGTTTTCATGCATCTCCTACAATTTTCTGATTTTTTTTTTATTTTTTATGATTTTTTTTTGCATTTTGTTTTGTAATTTTCTGGTATTTTCTGCATTTTTCGTAATTTTCTGCATTTTTCTACAATTTTTCTGCTATTTTCTATAATTTTTGCATTTTTGGGTATATGAGTTGACCTGACCGGTTTTTGTTACGTGGCAGTCTTGAAAGAGGTGATTCTCTCAAAAATGTTTTTTTCGGATGTCCGGGTTAACCCAACCCATTTCTGTCATGTAGCAATCTTAAGAGAGATGGTTTTCTCAATAATGTTTTTTTTTTTTTTCGGGTATATGGGTTGACCTGGCTCGGTTCTTTTACGTGGCATCCTTGAGAGATTATTCTCTCAAAAAGTGTTATTTTCAGGTATACGGGTTGCCCCGACCCATTTCTGCCACATGGCGGTCTTGAGAGATGTTCCTCTCAAAAAATTGTTACTTTTGGGTATATGGGTCGACCCGACCCATTTTTTTGCCACGTAACAACCTTGAGTGAGAGACGTTCCTCTTAAAGATTATTATTTCGGGTTTACGGGCCATCCCGACCCAATTTTGTATTTATAGATGAAGATAGGTAGGTCAGTATGGGTGAAGGTGGTTAAGGGTCAATATGGATAAGTCAAGTGGGTCAAAATGGGTGAGTCAGGGTTAGGGTGGTTTATGACCTTTTAACAATAATTAGCGATGGATCATAGTGGGTTGGTGGGATCAATATGAGTGAATTGGTATTCAACCCTTGCCTAATCCAATCCAACCAACTCACCCATTTCCCACCCCTACCTTGAACCCAACCATATGAGAGAGAGGAGTTAGACCGCCACTCTTTTGATGATTAGCACTAATTAGATTGAGATGAAGTAGAGTGCAAAATGAAGCATCTTAGAAAAATTGACTTGCAATCTATAATTTCTGAAGTTTTAAATCCCCATAGGAATTAAAATATTATGTTATTCAAATATTAAACCATGAAGTTGTTACATGAATTTAAATTGTGCTATTATAGTTATGGTTTTCAAAACCGGATCGGACCGGATGGTCAGACCAAAAAAACCGGGAACTAGTTATCTAACCAGTTCCGTTTTTTTTCCAAAACCATTGATTTTGGTCAGTAAACTGCTGAACCAGCAGGTTAATCGTTCGAACCGTTTGAATGGTTTTGACCGTTTTTCAGTTTTTTTAATTTTTTTTAAAATTTTTTATTTTTTTGTTAAAATGGACTGGCCGTTCAAATTAAATGGTCAGGCCATTCGAACCAATAACCGGACCCTTAACTGGTTCGATCACCGGTTCTATTTTAAAAACCATGATGGTGAGAATTGGAAATATAGACGTAAAAAGTGGATAACCATTGTGATGTTGATGTTAAAATCATTCAAATCTAAAATTTGAATAGTAAAATAAAGAAAATATAAGTGCAGGCCAACCTTGATGCTGATAAACAATTTAGTATGCAGTTAAAAATAYAGTGTGAAGCACATCGTGGGAAAATTAAGTTGTAGTTATAAATACAATTAAATTCATCAATGCAAATCATATATAACATATGAAATATAATTTAGGCTAGGGGGCTTTCTTGTTTCSMGTCCCAAAAGTAAATCAAAACGATCTTTGAAAATAGACCATTTCTTAAAACAAAAACATAAGAAACATGTTCTTTGTTGTCTATAAGTTTTTTGTTTTTAAAACTGAAACTAAACATTTTCTTGAATCTAATTTTAAAAACATGTTTTCATCGATTATTCAACATCATATTCTATAAAGCCAATTTGTTTTTTTACTTTGAAAACAAAAACAGAGTTCAAGAACATGATTTTATTTTTTGGCTGATGTGGTAATTCCAAAAATAAATGAAAACAAAAACATTCAGAAGTAGCGGCTACTCCACATTTACTACCCCCACTGTAATGACATCAATTCTTGTAATCCTGAGAACAAAGGATGTCTAAGCCTATTTCTGAAATGCATGAGAGGTTGAAGTAATCTTTCCTTGACTTCATATGTATGTATTTAGTTGAACATGTAGCATATTAATTTTTGCCACATTAATTGTACAAATATTTGATATAAATGCAGCTTAATCACCATAGCCCGTTGATTGAGGAACCAGTGACTTGGCTTTAGTTATAAGAATTGAAATGAAAAAGTTACAAGAACTGATTGATTAATTAAAAGTGTTCAAAGCATGGTTTTCAAAATCGGACAGGATGGGACGGTTAGACTGGAAAAATCAGGAACAGGTCAGGTGATCGGTTTTGTTTTACTCTAGAACCGTTATTTCGTCAAAAATCGTTGATTTGGTCAGCAAACCATTGACTCGGGCACTCGAACCGTTCGAATAACGAAATAATGAAAAATTTTAAATATTCTACATATTATTTAAATATTTAAATAACAAAATATTTAACATGACTAAATTTTAAATAGTTAAAATAACGAAATTATGTAATAAAATTAAAAATTTTCTTAAAAGTAGAAAAATAATTATAATATATTTCATAATATTAATATCAATAATAATTTAGTATTTTAAAAAATTAATAATGAATTATGTAATAAWAGTACTAATTATAGTTTTATGGATTATTAAATTCAATAAGTAATTAATATCTTAAATATTTAAATAATTAAATAATATTGTAAATAACTAATTTAACTTATATCAATTAAAAGTTATAGAAAATAACTTTCAAAAAATTAATATTTACTAGTAATAATTTTACAATAATAGTGTATATTCATTATATATTTATATATACTAAAATTAATATTTATTGTATTTTTAGTAATTATTTATTGTATTTTTTGATAAATATGTTTTCAATAATTATTTATAAATCTATTTTTGTTTTGTTATTTAACAGAAAATTGTCAGTCATCATTGGAGATTAAACAACAATTGTTTAACCTTTGAAATTTAATTTATTGTACTTATTGTGTTTTTTTATTAATTTATTTTTAGTAATTATGTATTTCTTATAATTTATTGATTAATATTTATTAGAGATTAAATTATTATTTGAGATTACACGATTTATTGACTAAGTTAATATATTTTCAGTATTTGTATTTTTGTGACGATTATTGCATGTATTTTTATTAGATATCTATTGTATTTCCATTATAAACTTATTTTCAATAATTGTGTATTTTTCTATAAATTTTTAATAATTATTGGATATTAAACTATTGTTATTTATTAGAGATTAGACTATTAATTTAGTTGAAATTAGGAGTGTTCAAGGATTGGTTTAGTTCGGTTATAGGCTGTTTCACCAACCAAATTGACCTGGCCAGGTCAGGAGTTTGCCACCCAAAACCGATTGACCATTAATGGAAACGTACCAACTCAGGTTGTATCTTTTTGGGTCTATTTTTGGTTTGGTTTATTTTTTCAAAAGATTAAACTTAAAAATTAAATTTAAATTTAATAAATTACAGTGGTATTATTAAAAATAAATTAAAAATTAAATTTATGATATAAAATATTTTAGACTAAGAAGTGTAGGAATTAAATTTATAKTCAATTCAGATTTGGTCAATATACAAATGGCCAAATCAAAATTGACCTAACTTGGTCGAGTTTGAAAATTGTTGAACCAAAGCTGATCAGAAATACTAGAAAACTGACCAAATTGGGTTGAGTTCAATTAGATTAGTTATTAAAAAGTTAAAATATAAAACAAGTATATACTCTTATGTATTTCTATTGTTTAGTTTTCATTTAACAAAACTCGTACATCGCACGGGTCCCCACTAGTATTATATATTACAAAACATGGATATGTTGATGCATTCAACATTGAAAAAACAATATCCCCACGTGTGGGTTATAAAGTGAGCGTGTGAGGAAAATCTATTATTTTGTACATGGCTCCCCTTCCAACGTGTGAGGAGAAGTCCACTATTTAGTTGCTTCTCAAACAGGATTATATGTTCCACACTAAGTCCCTCCTTTTTTCCTTATAAATTCTCTCTCTCTCTCTCTCTCTCTTGTGTAGGGTTGTCAACGGGTCAGGTCTGGGTTGGGACCAACTAGAACCAGAACTGACCTGACATGAAAAACCGAGGACCTGAACCAATAGGGTCTGTAATTTTTAGACCTAGAACCAAACCAATCAGTTCTTGGGACAATTGGGTCTGACCTGATATACTTGATTATAATTATAAATAAATAAATATATGTTTAATCTCTCTCTCTCTCTCTCTTGTGTGTAGGGCTGTCAATGGGTCGGGTCTAAGTAAGGACCAACTAGAACCGAAATCGACCTGACATGAAATACTAAGGACCTGAACCCGATAGGGTCTTAATTTTTAGACCTAGAACCGAACCAATCAATTCTTAGGACAATGAGGTCTGACCTGACAAACCCAATTATAATAAATAAATAAATAAATATATGTTTAATATATATTAATATATATATATTATGTATATAGTTTGGGTTAGGTCTGAACCGGTTCATGACCGAACCAAACCGATAATAATCGAGACACTATATCAGGGCCCGTAACCAACCCGCCAGTTCTAGTTCGGCCCAATCAGTTCAGGTTCATCACGTCTGTCAGGTTGGACCCAACCCATTTGACAATCCTACTTGTGTGCTGAGAACACACGTGTAAAGAGATCATATTATATCATCTTATTTATAGGGCTATAATCGAATTGGATTTGAATCAAATTCAACAAAATCCAAACATTGATCCGATTATTAAAAATATACACCTGAATCCGATATGCTCAAATTCAAATAAAATGCTGTATTTTATTAAATATAATATTTTATTAAATATAGTAATTAATAAAATACCATTTATTTAATAAATATTGCTAATTAAAATACTATTAAATACTACTAATTAATATTAAATACTATTAAATAATAGGCATTGCTAATTAATAAATATCGTAAATAATGAACCATTGTTAATTAAATCAATTAAATTATTGTTAATTTTTGCTAAAAAAATTTAATTAAAAGTTACCTTTTTCAAATTCTTTTTTCCTGAACATGATTAGTTGCTTCTCAAACAAGATTATATGTTCCGCACTAAGTCCCTCCTTTTTTTCTTATAAGTTCTCTCTCTCTCTCTCTCACTTTCTTGTGTAGGGCTGTCAACAGGTCAGGTCTGGGTTGGGACTAGCTAGAACCGGAACCAACCTGACATGAAATACCGAGGACCATAACCAATAGGATTTATAATTTTTAGACCTAGAACCAAACCGATCGATTCTCAAGACAATCGGGTCTGACCCGACATACCTGATTATAATGAATAAATAAATAAATGTTTAATCTCTCTCTCTCTCTTGTTAATAGAGCTATCAACGGGTTGAGTTAGGRTCGGGACCAACTAGAATTGGAACTGACTTGACATGAAATACCAAGGACCCGAACTTGATAGGGTTGTAACTTTTAGACCTAGAACCGGACTGATTGGTTATCAAAACAATCGAGTCTGACCCGACAGACCCAATTATAATAAATAAATAAATATATGTTTAATATATATTATGTATATAGCTCGGGTCGGGTCTGAATCAAATTGTGACTGGACTGAACCGATAATAATCAGGACACTATACAAGGACCCATAACCGACCTGTCGGTTCCAGTTTTTGGAACTAGAACTGGCCCAATCGGTTAAGGTCCATAGGGTCCATCGGGTTGGACTCGACCCATTGACAACCCTACTTGTGTGTTGAGACAATACGTGTAAAGAGATCATATTATATCATCTTATTTATAAGGCTATAATCGGATTAGATTCAAATCGAATTCAACAAAATCCAAACCTCGATCTGATTATTAAAAATACACCCGAATCCGATCCGCATCTGCTAAGATTTGAATAAAATATTGTATTTTATAAAATATAGTATTTATAAATATAGTAATTAATAAAATTCTATTATTAATAAATAGAATATTGTTATTAATAAATATTGATAATTAAAATATTGTTAAATATTGCTAATTAATATTAAATACTATTAAATAATAGGCATTGCTAATTAATAAATACCGTAGTTAATGAATCATTGTTAATTAAATTAATTGAATTACTGTTAATTTTTCCAAACAAATTAATTAAAAATTACCTTTTCAAATTCTTTTTTCCCCTATACAATAATTTACCTTTTGCAAGCCCTACAATGCAAGGCCCCTCCGCTAGTAAATATAATATAATATGTTAATTTAAACTTAATAGTGGTTAGATGCCCATCATAAAAATGTGAAATTTCAGCAAGGCTGCAATGATGTCACCTATTCGATTACTCCACTTCTAAATAGTAAAAACTATACTGCACTCCACCTCAGAATTTTAAATTTCAGACCTACAACAATTCAAAATTTTAAATACCTCCACCTATAACACTAATACCCGCTCACCCCGTGTATTGACATCAATTCTGAGTTGACACCTACTCAAATTGTACGGTAGAGTTATTTTTATTGAGGTGGATTGAACAATAGAAACCCCATAGATAACCCCTTCCTCTCTCTGTCTCTCGATCTCATTTCTCAATAACCCTCCCTCCCTCCCCCCTCTCCTCTCTCTCTCTTTCCTGTCCTTTCCCCACCCTCTCTTTTAGGATATGTTTGGTTTGAAGGAAAAGGTAGGGAAAAATATCAAAATCTATATAAGGTTTGTACAGATTTCCTTGTCTTTCCTTTCCTTTCCCTACTATTTTCTTGAAGGAAAATGTAGGAAAAGGTAGGAAACCTATTCAAACCTTGTATTGGTTTTTCTGTCTTCCCCTACCTTATTCTGTCTTCCCCTTCCTTTCCCTACCTTTTCCTTCAAATCAAATATAGCCTTAACTTCATTCCTCTTATTTTTTCCTCCTCTTCCCTCTTCTTTTCTCCCTCCGTCTTTTCTATTCTCAAGCTGCGAACACTGAGAAGCCACCATTCATGTCCAATATCTTCTATTTTAGCACATTTATTCAATATCTTCTATTTTTGCATCTTTTTTATTCTCAAGCTGCAAGTACCGAGAACCGAGCAACAACAAACGATCCATCTTAGCGCCTCTACTCACTCTACTATAGGTTTCTTTTAGTTTATTTTGTTTCTTTTTTTTTTCTTTTTATTCAATGTCTTGCCGTTTACGTTTATCTTGTTCAATGTCTTGTTGCAGATGTTGCATATTTCTTGCTAGTTTTATTTTTAAAAGACATAGGGCATGAAGCCATGAACAAAATTAACGCTGCAGGGCTCCTCTTCCTCTTCTTTCAATGCATCTGGCTTTAGGGTTTCCAAAGAAAATAAAAGTAATTGGTCGAATTCGAATTACCTTCTTTGTAATCGAATTTGAATTTGAATATAAGCTGATTTGATTCAAATTCGCTCAATTTACAGGTATAGTCAGTTATCAGTTGGCATTACGGCGTCCCTCCCATAAATGAGTTGTGAGTTCAAACAAATCCTTCTCTCACCCATGACAAAGTCTATACAAAACAAATAAACATTTTAGGAAAATCTATGATACGGAAAAGATATGATATGGAAAGAGTTTTGACCAATCAAAATCCACCCATAAATTTTGATAAATAATACCTGATTCGCTATCACATTTATGATTCTAGTTTATTGGTCAGTTATTTTTCTAATATCATATCTTTTCCAWATCATAGTCAAACCCAACATTCTACCATTCCCATTATCATATTTCTCTTAGACAAGATTAGAAGGTATGGCACGAATAAAAATAATGAAGGCTGAGATCTTGAAAGTCCTACAGAATAGAATGAGTTAGATGTTTAAAAAAACACACACACGGGATTAAGAACCCAGATCCTAAATAACCTGCAAAACAGATTATAAATGTATTTGCTGTAGGAAGATTATAAGTATATTAGAACACAAAAATCTTATCTTATATATATATATATATATATTGTTATTAATAAATTTAGTAATTATTGTTATATTAAAAATAATTAAAAATGTTATTAAAAGTATTGTTATTGATTATTTAATAAAATATTACAATTACTGACTATTATTGATAAATACTGTTAATTTAATTTAATTTTGGTAATTATTAATTTAATGAATTAATGATTATTTAATTAAATAGTATAATTACTTACTATTATTGATAAATATTGTTAATAACGTTTTGACAACTGACGGTTCGACCATTCGGTTTGAACGGATGGCCCGTTCTAACAACAAAAATTACAAGCAAAAAATTATGGAACCGTTCTAGCCACCGGTTTTTGGGTCGACGGTTCGATCATTCGGTTCGAACAGATGGTCCGTTCTAACAACAAAATTTATAGGCAAAAAATTGAGTTTGTGTGGTCCATTAAGTAGTATCATACATGTTATATCATTCGAGCGTGTGAGTCATATGACCCAAAAATGGAACCGTTATGGCCACCGGTTTTTGGGTTGATAGTTTGACCATTCGGTTCGAACAAACGACTCGTTCTGACAACAAAATATTACAAGCAAAAAATTATGGAACCGTTTTGGCCACCGGTTTTCGGGTTGATGGTTAGATTGTCCGATTCGAATGAACAACCCATTCTGACAACAAAAATTACAGGCAACAAATTGAGTGTGCGATGTCCATTAAGCAGTATCATACATGTTATGTCATTCGAGCGTGTGACATACAACTTGAAAATGGAACATTTCTGGCCACCGGTTTTCAGCTTGACGATTCGAACGAATGGCCCATTCTGACAACAAAAATAAAAAAATAAAAACGGCCAAAAACTATTGAACGGGTCAACAGGTTAACGGTTCGACCACTTGGGTCAATGGGTCATTGACCAATTCAACGGTTTTTGGCAAGGGACCGGGATTGGGGTAAAACAAAACTAGTTGCTTGGACGGTTCCAAATTAAAAAAAAAAATTAAAAAAACGGACGACCCGTCCTGAAAAAAAAATACACTTGTGAGGTCCATTAAGCAATACCATATGTGTTATGTCATTTGAATGTGTGACTCATACAACCCGAAAATGAAACCATTTTGGCCACCAGTTTTTGGGTCGACGGTTTGACTGTTCGATTCGAATTGATGGCCCATTCTGACAACAAAAATTAAAAAAACAAAAAACAAAAAAAAGACCAAAAATCATTAAATGAGTCAATAGGTCGATGGTTCGACCGCTCGGGTCAATGGGTCATTAACCAATTCAACGGTTTTTGGCCAGGGATTGGGTCAACGAATCAACGGTTCTGATGCAGCACAATCTGGGCACTCCTAGCTGGCTGAGGCTTGGCTCCTASCTGTGATGGACGACACTTGAGAGGAAGAGGAAGGTGAAGGGTTCCCGGGGAGCTCTCCCAGCGGGAATACTCCGATGGCTAAGTTATAACTCTAAGGAAACTCAAAGAAGACACAAAGAGTTAAGAATGTTGAAAGTGCTAGCTTCAATACCTTTGTTTTGTGAGGGTCGGGGTCCTCTTATACCGGAGCTCGGTCACATCAGACATAACTGCCACTGCCCTAGCCGTTACTGCCAAGGCTAGGGTGGCAAGTGCAGGCTACTGCTACAGGCTGCTACTACAGGGTACGGACTCGTCAGGTGTGCCATGCTTTTCAGAGACGGCATGCAGAACGCCGCCTGGCAAGGGATGTGGGCACTACCACCGGATCCGGCAGGTATGGATGTTAGGCAGGTACGGTTGTCAGGCGGATCTCCCCTGCAGTCTACCGAGTTGTTGTACAYCGAACCACCTGGGGCAGGTTTGCCCTGCACCAAGGTACCGAGGTATGCCGAGGTGCTCGCATTGGAGGCAAGCCTTAAGCAAGTACGAACAAGAGTTTCGACGGTGCTGCCCCGAGGTGTTTCTCCCTCGGGACACTTAGTCAAAAGATGGGGTGCTCCCTTCTTAG
>NW_010729158.1:1210184-1242645 GCF_000365185.1 Nelumbo nucifera | reverse complement strand
CACGACAAGCTTGTTACGCCGAGTTGTGACCAGGCTGTTGTGCTGAGTTGTCGCTTGTGCCATGTCATATACATGTGTCCCCGAGGTGAGTTGTGGTCAGGCTGAGTTGTGGCCAGGCTGAGGTGCCCGAGGTGGGTACCTCGGCTCAAGGTAACCCTACTGGAGTCCAGTCCCTCGAGGCGCGGGAGGCCTCAGGTAATTTGGCATCCACCTCTCACTGAGGTTGGATGCTGGACAGGTTTGGACCCTCCACCATGACCCTGGAGAGGCTCTGCCACCTTATTCAGCAGTACAACCTGCCTAGGGAGTACACCTACAGTATACCTGCGGGTAACTTCACATGGGAGCACGACCCTGACGAGGTCGTGATCTTCTGAGAGCATCTCATAGCTGGGTTGTGCCTTCCATTCCGTCCACTCATAGTGGAGGTCCTGAACCACTTCAATGTTACGATAGACCAGCTTCACCCGAACTCGGTACGTAACGTGGTCGGAACCATCTCCCTCTGCTACGAGTATGTCCTTCCCCTTAACTTGGACATATTCTGTTCTATCCTCACCATCAAGAAGAGCGCTTCATGTGTTCTCCCCGAGCACAGGAGGGCTTGCTACTTGTTCCCTTGCCCTGGGTTCAAGTTGATCATAAGCTTCCTAGCAAAATCCCAGCTTGGAAGCAGGACTACTTCGTAGTCCGGAACCCTGCGGGGTGGCCCTTCCCTACTCACTGGAGGGCGGCTATCCAAGACCCTGGCATCATCCTCGACAAGAAGACCAGGGAGACATTCCAATCGTGGGCGGAGGTCGGTTGTAGTTTCAAGGATTACATCACTAAGAGTATTCCCATCCAGGACGGCTTGAGTCCGGGTAGGTAGTTAGTACCTTATTTGTCTGGCCTGTTCCTTTCTTTTACTCGAGTACTAATGCCAAGCTCTGTTGCAGGTCCCATGGAGGCAGACAAACTCTAGGGAGATCGGCTCTTCAAGCACATGAAGGGGAGGAAGAAGCAAGCTGCTAAGCGAGCCCATATCGAGTCACCGCCAGCCCCCACTCCCGAGCCCAAGCTTCTGTTGGCTCCAACTTCCGAGCCCGAGCTCCTTGGGGCTCCTCCGATTATTGACTTGGAGGAGTCCATACCACTTAGGGAGCTCGAGAACTCGGCTAAGCCCACTATGAGGGCAGCAGCTGAGCCAGAGGTTGCCACCGGGGCTGCTGACATAGCAGCCGAAGTCTCCGCCGAGCCCATTCGTACAGCCGAGACGACGGTCTCCAACTCGGGGAGCCCGGATGGGGGCCAAAGTATCTTGGTCCCCCAATGCGGCCTTCGAAAAAGCAAAGGGGCTGTTTACAACAAGGAAATCTCGGTCTGGGCCGATATGCTCAACCCTGCTCAGCTCGGAGCCCGGGCTGCCACCCACACTATGGTGGTAAGTTCTCTTATTTTTCCTTTTCTTTTATATATACATTTCTTCAGTACTAACTTCCTTTGTCAGGCAAACTCCGCCGTGCACGCCCTTGCTCTTCAGTCCAAGAGGAACCTGAAGTGGGCTCTGACCGCCGAGGAGTCTTCCCACGCTGCCCATACYGATCTGCGGGCAGCTCACGAGCAAATCCACCGGTTGGAGAGAGGCGCTAGGGCCCAGAGGAACATTATCACAGCGCTAACACAGGAGAAGGACGAGCTAGCACGCGAGAAGGACGTGCTGAGGGGCGAGGTGGAGGCCCTCAAAGCGGAGCTGGCACACGAGAAGGGTGCGCTGAGGGGCGAGCTGGACGTCGTCAGGGCGGAAGCGGAAGGCCTTAAGGAGAATAAGAGGGCCCTCCTGCACAAGGTGGAGTTCCTTAAGGCGGACATCGAAGAGAAGACCGAGATCTTCACTCAAGCGGTAGAGGAGACGAAGATCAAGGTTGTCATAGAGTAAATCCAATCTGATAAATTCGATGTTGTTTTGGGGGAGGCCTACCGCAAGGGGTTCAAGCTCAACAGGTGGCTGATAAGGCAGACGTACCCCGAGCTTGACACAAGTGCCATCACCACCTCGCAAATCACAGATGAAATAGCTTGTCAAGCCACAGAGGATCCGGACTCAGAGGAGGAGGATGGTGACGAAGAAGTGGACGCCTCTAACCAGCCCGAAGCTCCTGAGGAGGTCTCGCGTGGAGATGAAGAGCCCCCAAAGTGATTGTCCTCGTACTCCGAGCCTGCGAGCTCAGTCTTTGTTGTTGTTTTTCTTTTTGTCGAGCTCATTGTACAAAACTTGTTAATGAAATTGATCTTTCTTTTCCAAGTGATCTTCCTTTTCCAAGTGATCTTTCTTTTTCAAGCGATCTTTCTTTTCCAAGTGTTGTTTGATCCGAGCTATCATGGTTGAGTGTGTGAAGTGATTTGACGTAGTAGAACATAGTGAAGCATATGCCCGAACTATCTTGTGGTGTACACCGAAGTGATTGACATAGCAAGGCACAATAAGGCATAGTGAGCCATATGCCCGAACTGTCTTGTGGCGTACACCGAGGTGATTAACATAGTAAGGCACAGTAAGGCATAGTAAGGTATATGCCCGAACTGTCTTGTGGTTGTATGCCGAGGTGAGCTAAGCGTCRTGGAATCTGCTGGTTTGCTTGCGCCCTCGATACATCATGTACTGTGGTGCCGAGCTCCTTGGTCATATCGGTGTTTTAGCCCCTTAGAATTTGTTCGCGTCATAGAGGTGGCTAGGTTATTGTGCTAGAGTCTGTTAGTTCGGCATTTTGGCCCTTGAGCCCTGAAAGACTCGTGGTCCACTCTCGGAGTTTGTCCATGGCATAGAAGCGACTGGGTTTTATTTTACCGAGGTCTTTGTTAGCTCGGCATTTTGGTCCTTAAGCCCTGAGAGTGACTCGTGGTCTACTCAGTTATTTATAGGTAATACTGCCTTAGGTTGACAATATTCCATGCCCGAGGTACTTGTTCCCCTTCCAGGGTTTTGAGCTCGTACATTCCTTCCCCGAGTACTCGCTTTACTCGATAGGGTCCTTCCCAGTTCGGACTGAGCTTGCCAACACCAGGCTCAGGCACCATAACCTTATGGAGAGCCAGGTCGCCAACGCAGAGAGTCTGCTTTTTGACCCTGGTGTTATAGTACCAAGCTACCCTTTACTGGTAGGTCGCGGTCCTGATGTATGTGAGGTCCTGTACTTCTTCAACCAAGTCGAGGTTGGTGCGTAGCTCATCTTCATTCACCCTGTCATCATGTGCTTCTACTCTCAGTGAGGGAACTTCGATCTCGGTTGGAAGGACTGCTTCGGTGGCGGTCTTTTTTGTGGTACGATAGGCCCATAATACACTGGGCAGCTCATCTGCCCATAGTCCCTTAGCTCGGTCTAGTCGCGCCTTTAGTCCGCGGAGAATAGCTCTGTTCGTGAGTTCTGTCTGACCATTTGCTTGAGGGTGCGCCACTGAGGTGAAGTTCTGCTGAATTCCCATGTCTCGACACCAGTTTTGGAATTTGATGTCTTCAAATTGCTTACCATTGTCTAAGATCAGTACCCGAGGTAATCTGAAATGACACACTATGTTCTTCCAAAAGAAGTTCTGCACATTCTGGGCTGTGATTGTTGCGAGAGGTTCAGCTTCAACCCACTTTGTGAAATAGTTAACTGCTACCACCAGGAACCTCCTTTGTCCTGTAGCTGGTGGTGGCCCGAGTAAGTCAATCCCCCATTGTGCAAATGGCCATGGGCTAGAGAGGTACTTTAGGTCGGCGACAGGTCGGTGGTGGATGTTGGCGTGCTTTTGACACTTGTCGCATTTTTTGACGAGCTCGGTTGCATTTGCCTTTATCGTTGGCTAGTAATACCCCTATCATAGCGCTTTCTGAGCGAGGGCTCTGCCCCTCAAGTGTCCACCACACAAGCCCTCATGAGTATCGCGGAGGACGAGCTCGACTTCAGAGGGTCGCAGGCAGCGCAAGTAGGGGAGCATGTAGGATCTTCGATACAGCCGTTCGTCTATCATGACGTATTTGGCTGCCTAACACTCTACCCTCCTGGCGGCATTACGATCAGCGGGGAGGGTCCCGTGTAGTAGGAAGCTTATGAGCAGATCAATCCAGCTCGGCTCTACTTGAACGATGGGAGCGATCTCCTCTGCCCCCCTGAGAATGCTAGGCCGAGACAAATTGTCTATATACACAGTCCTCATGGTGTTATCACTAGTGCTGGCTAACCGGGATAGGGCATCGGCCTCAGCGTTCTCTGACCTCGGGATTCGCTGGATGAAGTGTGACCGGAAGTTGAGCAGAGCTCCTCTTACTTTGGCTAAGTATGCTACCATAGTTGGCTTGCGAGCTTCGTACTCACCCATAACYTGATTGACCACGAGCTGGGAATCGCTGCAGACGACAATGCGTTTGGCTTTCACTTCCTTTGCCAGATCCAGCCCAGCTAGTAGCGCCTCATACTCTGCTTCGTTGTTGGATGCTGCGAACTCAAAGCATAGTGCGTACTCCAGTTTCACACCACTTGGCCCATATAGAACGATCCCAGCTCCGCTGCCCTGCCGGTTTGACGAGCCATCTACGTGAAGGATCCTAGGTTCCTCGTCCCAGTTCGCGCTTGGCCTAACTAGGAGGGATGTTGCGCTGGTTGCAACTTCACGACGCTCGAGCTCAACCAGCCCAGGAACCCCGGGCTCACCCACACTAGGGGCCCCGTGTTCCACCGGCCTGGGGACTTCGGAGCTAAAGGTGCATTCTGCGATGAAGTCTGCTAAGGCCTGGGCCTTGATAGTAGTTCGCGGCTTATACTAGAGTTCGTATTCGCTGAGCTTGATAGCCCACTTTGGCAGCCTTTCCGAGACCTCGGGCTTGAGCAATACTTGCCTCAAAGGTTTGTTGGTAAGGACAACGATGGTGTGATCTTGGAAGTACRGGCGGAGCTTTCGGGCTGCTATGACTAGTGCATAGGCTAACTTTTCTATCTCTGGGTACCTTGTCTCTGCTCCCTACAACACTTTACTAACATAATAGACACGTCGTTGGACCCAATCTACTTCTCTTATTAGTACCGAGCTGACATCTCGTCACTTGCCGAGAGGTATAGCTCTAAAACATCACCCTCTTCGGGTCGGGTTAAGATTGGGATGCTGGCGAGGTGCCTTTTGAGCTCGTCGAACGCGAGCTGGCATTCTTTGGTTCATTCAAAACCTTTGCTCTTTATGGCCTTAAAGAAGGGCAGGCAGTGATCTGCTAACTTGGACATGAAGCGACTCAAGGCGGCTAACCGGCCGTTCAACTTCTGAACCTCCTTTAATTTACGGGGTGGTCTCATTTCTAGGATGGCTTTGATTTTGTCCGGGTTGGCCTCAATGCCTCGCCGGTTAACAATGTATCTTAGGAATTTACTCGAGGTGGCACCGAAGACACACTTGTTTGGATTTAGTTTCATATTAAATCTACGCAAAATTTCAAAAACTGAATGTAAATCTTATATTAAATCATGTGAAAATTGGGTTTTGGCAACCATGTCGTCTACATAACACTCTACTTTTTTGCCAATTAGTGGCTCAAACAGTTTGTTTACAAGTCTTTGAAAAGTGGCCCTAGCGTTTTTCAACCTGAAGGGCATGACCTTGTAACAGTACAGGCCGAACTCGGTTATGAAAGCAGTTTTATCTTCATCAGCTAACTCCATCGTGATCTGATTGTAGCCCGAATAGGCGTCCAAGAAGCTCAGCAATTCGTGCCTCGAGGTCGCGTCCACTAGACGGTCGATCCTAGGAAGTGGGAAGCAATCCTTTGGGCAAGCTCGGTTCAGGTCGGTGTAGTCGACGCACATGCTTCATTTACCGATGGCCTTTTTCACCAAAACGGGGTTGGCCACCCAGCTCGGGTAATGAACCTCCCTGATAAAATTGGCTGCAAGGAGCTTCCCGACCTACTCGTCGACTGCCCTCCATCGCTCTAGGGCTAGGTTGCGTTTCTTCTGTCTAACGGGCCTAACTACAGGATCAGTGTTTGAGCCTATGAGTTATAACGTTGGGGTCTATGCCGGGCATTTCTATTGCTGACCATGCAAAAACATCTAAATTTTTGAGTAAGAAACTTACCAGTTGAGACCGCAGGGGTTTCTCAATAGAAGAGTCGATCTGAAGTACCTGAGTTGGGTCCTCTGCCGAAGCCGAGATGGGGATGGTCTCTTCGGTAGGCGCGGCTCGCTCCGCGAACTACTCCGTGGGTCGCTCTAGCTCAAGGTCGTCTGCTACCTTGGCCTTTCCTTTGAGGGCGGCTACGTAGCACTTGCGGGACTCGAGCTGATCACCTCACGTCACCCTGACTCCGAAGTCTGTAGGGAACTTCATCGCCAGATGGTAGGTGGAGACTACTGCTCGTAAGGCATAGGTGATGGGCCGACCCACTATTGTGTTGTACGGGGAGGAGGTCGCGACCACCAGAAACTCGTGGTTGAGTCTTACCACACTAGGCCAAGTGCCGACCTCCACCGGGACAGTGACTCTCCCTAAAGGTTTGACCTCCTCACTGCTGAATCCTACAAGTGGAGTGTTTGCGGGCTTCAGGTTGCTTTCCTGGAGCTGAAGCTGATCGAAGGCTGCCTTGAAGAGTATATCTACCGAGTTGTCCGAGTCGACTAGGACGCGCCAGACCTCGAAGTCGTTGATCTTAATCTTTATGACGAGTGCGTCATCATGGGGGTAACGGACCCCCGCACATCGTCTTCAGTGAAGAAGATCGGTTCCTCTACCCTTGGCCGCTTTGGGGGGTTAAGCTCTTCCCTGGTGGCCTCGCGGGCTGATGACCGAGCTGCTGCCGAAGTGCAGCCGAAACAATTGATCCTCCGACAATTACATGGATGGTCCCCCGGACTGGTCTCTCGTCGAGAGGCTGCCTCTGCGGCTGTTCTACTTGTCTGCTGAACTCGAGAGCCTCTTTACTCTGCTCCCCATGTCGACCTGCTTTATTATTATTATTATTATTATTATTATTATTATTATGCTGTACAAAATTTCTCAGATATCCACGACGGATAAGTTCTTCTATCTTGTCGTTGAGGTTTTTACAATTTTTGATACTATGACCGTGATCTTTATGAAAACTACAATACAAGTTTTTATTCCTAACATTGGGATTGGCCTTAAGCCGAGGTGGTCACTTCACATATGGGGCGTCCTTGATAGCCATGAGGATCTCGGCCCGCTTTGTGTTGAGGGGCGTATAATCCCTTTCTGTTGCCGGAGCTCAGAAAGGTTAAGTTGGCTTTGCCCCCCGAGTTTGGTCCTTCTTCTTCTTGCTGTCACTTGGAGTCGGGGGCTCCAGTTCCCTTTTTCTTTTTTCAAGGGCCTGCTTGCCCTTTTGGTTAATCTTCTCATCTGTCCCTATGAACCGATCTGCCAGTTCGAGGAACTCGGTCACGATCTTGGGTTGGTTGACAACCACGTGCCATCTGAACTCCTTGTGGGTGATGCCCCGCTTGGCCGTAGTGAGCCAAACTGGCAGGGTCTAGGTCGGGTATCTGCAGGCAAGCGTCATTAAACCGCTTGATGTAGTTTTGGATGGACTCTCCTTCCCTCTGGACTATGCTGAGAAGGCTTTCTTGGGTCCTCGGACACCTTTTACTAGTAACGAAGTGGGAGGTGAAGACCTGCACGAACTGCGCCCAACTCCTTATTGAACCTGGCGTGAGGTTTCGGTACCAAGTGCGGGCTACTCCTTTGAAAGTGGTGGAGTAGGCCACGCACATGCAAGACTTGCTCGCTCTGGCCAGATGCATCTAGGACTGAAAGGCGTCCACGTGGTCATTGGGATCGAAAGATCCATCGTACTTGTCCAGCAGGGGGAGTTTGAAGTCCCTTGGCATGGGGATAGCAAGGAGCTCTGGTGACAGGGGGGAGGGAACTGAAAGAAGCGGTGTAGCTTTTACCTCGCTCGAACTCACCTCTACCTTGCCTCTGAGCTCGGGCAGGTCGCGGGTGATAGCTCGGCGAGCTCAGCGACGCCTTCGCTGCTTCTTAGCCAGCTCGGCGTTGGTGCTGCTGGCCTCGGTATTACTGAGCTCAATGGGCCCAAGGAAATGCTCGGATGGCTGTCGGTAGCTGCGAACAGAGGGACCTTGTTCCAGGTCGCCGGCCAGCACTTCGAACCGGTTTTCGGCAAGTGGAGGTTCGAATTGCGAGCGCTGAGGTGATATTGGCCTAACCGGCTGGGAGGCCCCCGACTTAACTACAGGCCGCGAGGCGGGGGTAGGGGGTCTTTCCTTCCTTCCATGGGATGATACAGAGGTCTCTCCTCGGCGGGAAGGAAGTTCACTTTGGTGGTGAGTTTTGGTTGGCTGTGCAACTAGATGCCGAGGAGGGAGTGAAGGAAACTGTTGCTGATACTGATACTGGGAAACTTGGTGCAGCACTTGCTGCTGGTGGAACTGGAGTTGCTGGAACTGTTGCATCTGAGCCTGCATGACTCGCATGCACTRCATTAGATCCTCAAGCTGACCTTGGCTGGCCATCGGAGAGAGGATGGTGGATTCAGCGAAGGTTGTTCCGACAACAAAAGGTAGTGGAACAGTCAAGGGTGCTACCGTCTGAGTCACATTCAGACTTGGAACCCCATCCACAGAGAGGGGGACGGTGAACTCCCCGATGCAGACGGTGGGTAGCTGGGGTTGATCCTCAGAGGTGTTCCAGCGTCCGACGTTGCTAGAGGAAGCCATAGGTGTTGGTAATACCGATGAGTTCTTTGAAGAGAGTTGCACAGAAGTTAAAGGAAGGCCTTTTGAAGCGTTTCCCACAGACGGCACCAAATGATGCAGCACAATCTGGGCACTCCTAGCTGGCTGAGGCTTGGCTCCTATCTGTGACGGACGGCACCTGAGAGGAAGAGGAAGGTGAAGGGTTCCCGGGGAGCTCTCCCGGCGGGAACACTCCGATGGCTAAGTTAGAACTCTGAGGAAACTCAAAGAAGACACAAAGAGTTAAGAGTGCTGAAAGTGCTAGCTTCAATACCTTTGTTTCGTGAGGGTCGGGGTCTTCTTATACCGGAGCTCGGTCACATCAGGCGTAACCGCCACTGCCCTAGCCGTTACTGCCAGGGCTGGGGTGGTAGGTGCAGGCTGCTACAGCAGGGTACGAACTCGTTAGGCGTGCCATGCTTTTCAGAGACGGCAGGAAGAATGCCGCCTGGCAAGGGATGCGGGCACTGCCACTGGATCCAACAAGTACGGATGTCAGGCAGGTTTGATTGTTAGGCGGATCTCCCCTGCAGTCTGCCAAGTTGTTGTACACCAAACCACCTAGGGCAGGTTTGCCCTGCACCGAGCTACCGAGGTACGCCGAGGTGCTCGCACTGGAGGCGAGCCTTAAGCAAGTACGAACAAGAGTTTCGACGGTGCTGCCCCGAGGTGTTTCTCCCTCGGGACACTTAGCCAAAATCTGGGGTGCTCCCTTCTTAGGAAGGGAGAGCTCGGGGCCCCTTAGGAGGAGCTCAGGGCCCCTTGCACGGGGGGAGCTTGGGGAGCTCTGCCTTTAGGCTTGAGGCGAACTGGGCCTTGCTTCTYAGCGGGTTGTCACACCTATCGAGTCATTTGGTCGGGCCTCGACGAGCTTGTTACGCCGAGTTGTGGCTWGGCTATCATGCTGAGTTATCGCTTGTGCCAGGTCATATACACGTGTCCCCGTGCTACGAGGTCGGGCCAAATCACCCTACATCAGGTTCCATTCCAACCCCTATATACAATTACATCAAACTGTTAAATGTTTCAAAATCTAGTTGTTGCTAATAGCATCAAACCCATAAAAATTCCTATATTGTAGATAATCTAACACCAAAGATAAATGCAAGATAAATGTGCATTCATTATGTAATTTGAAAACAAAAAGTGTAGAAGAAAAACTGAATAAACAATGAATTCAACAGAATATAAACATTACCCCGGTCCTCCATCTTGCTTGTGCTTATTAAAACCAAATTGTCCTACATGTACTAAATGGCAAATGGGAGAACTAATTTAAAAAGTTCATGCATTTAATATCTAAGGATTTTTTGAGGTGTAAAACGGCTCGTGCAAAGTGTGGGCCATCCTGGACCGTACCGCCCTTCTCAGGGATAATTTGGGAGATCAGCCCAGCACGGCCCATATCCCAAGCCCGTGCAGGCCCATGTCGTGCCAAGCCATGCAGCGGGCTTGAGCTGGGAGGGTTGTAGGCCGTGCTGGGTTGGGCCACAGGCCGGGCCTTTGACGTGAGCCGAACTATGACAGATTTTTTTTTGYTTTTTTTACACTTTTTTATTTCTTTGCTATGTAAAACTAAAATATTTAACTTTGGGAACTATTTGAAAAAATAAGAAGTCTAACAAAGAAATGAAAAAAATACTTAACCAAATAAGAAGTCAAAGAGACAAAGACTCAAAGTGAATAACAAATTCAAAGAAAAATAGGAATTTTATTTCATTTAAATTTGAATGATATAAAGCATACAATGGTTGGATGAATGAAAAATGAAAATTGGAAAATGGAATAAATTAATAAAATATAAAAAATTATGTTATTATAAAATATCAAATAAATTAAATAAAATTAAAACAAAATTTACAATAATTTGAAAAAAAAAGCTATACAACTATTGAGTATACAAAAAATATTGACTTCATCATTTTCTCCTATTGTTCTTGACTTTGATCATTGTAGGAATTGAAAATGGTGGGTGATAGGGCTATTTATAGGAATTGTTGAATTGGTGTGATGAGAATGGTGGAGGATAGGGCTATTTATAGGAATTGAAAATAATTCAATTGGCCAAGATACCCTAAAAATTAGTCGTTTTAAGTTGTTGGGAGGGGTATTTTGGTCATTGTAAAGCTATTAATCACTTTACCCAAAATGCCCCCGAACTACTTGTTATATTGCTTGTTGGGGGCATTTGTATCATCTCCCCCCCCCAAACCAAAATATATAAATACCCCCTATATAGTTGTTTATAGCTATTGGGAGGGTATTTCTATAAAAAAAAGCCCCTATATAGCTAAGGACCTGCGGATCGTACCCTGGGCTAGGCCGTTCCAACACGTGGGCCGCAGGCGGCATAACACGCACAATCGTGCCCTGTCATGCTGGCCCAGACCATCGTGCTGAGCTTGGCACAACCCGCGTGCCATTGTGCCCTGCCAGGCCACATGCAGCACGACCCGATTTACACCTCTAAGGATTTTATGGATAAATAAAGGGATATTATCTAAAACCATGGTTTTCAAAACTTGATCGGACTAAACGGTCAGACCGGAAAAATCAAGAAACAGTCGGTGACCGGTTCAATTTTTCCCCAAAACTAGAATTTTGCCAAAAAAACGTTGATTTGGTCAGCAAACCACTGACCCAGGCAATTGAACCGTTTGAACCGTTCAACAGTTTTGACTGTTTTTTATTTTTTTTTGTCAGAACGGGCCATCCGTTTAGTTCGAACAGTCGAACTGTTTGACTCAGAAACCAGACTCCTGGTTCATTGTTCGATTAGGTTTTAAAAATCTTGTCTAAAACTCACCATAACGTTTTAAAATCTCCAAGCTCCCTGTCCATTGACCTTAAAAAATAAATGGTTTTATCAAATTTACCAAAATATCCCTCTAAATATCCCTATTAGATATCAAGATTTTGGGAGAAGTATTATTCATCTTCAATTCCTCCTCATCCAACTGAACCAGAGGCACTATCATCCGCCAATGCTCCTGTTTCCTTCACCAATCTGCAACCTCAGACTCTAGTCATCCTCTCCATAAGAACATCCAAAATACGGAACTCCTTGGTGGTGACCCACATTCCCACAATATGTAGGACTAAGCTTAAGTTTTCTTGAAAATGAACTACAAAAATCATAGTCATTAATATTTGGATCAATGAAATAGAGAACTTAATTGCTGGGGATGTTTTAACTGCTATTGAGTTTATTTCAGCAAATAGACACGAATCACAGATATCAAGTTGCACTAACAAAAAAGAAATGGCTAGTGTCTTCATTCTTCACCATCTCAATGAACCTTCATGTAAACTGGCCAACCAATTAATTGATGAACCACCCGGTGAATCACCCATTTCGATCTGCTCATCATCCATTCCAATCTTCAATCTGCATCAATAAAGAAAACAAAGGAGGTCCGAGACACTAGCCCATGGAAGCAAAGTGCAACATGGAACTGCTTAATCCGAACTGGGCTAACTGGGAGGCTCTATTCTCTTCCATCACTTAGCTGCCTTTTTCGTGTGTTTTAAAAACAAGTCAAGTGCCCTTTTATAACAACGTCTGTAGAGTAGCACGGAGTGCATCTAAATCAATAACCCAATCTTTTTGTTGATGTATGAAGTTAATACAAAGTTCATAACCATAGAAAATAACCTCACCATCAAGTGCAACTGCAATTGTGGTTTTTGCTCTTGCTTTTCCTCTTTTTCTTTCTTTTAGTCATTTTTAAGTTTCTCTTACTCTTTCTTTAAGTATTTTGAGTTTTCACAATAGTGACAAACTACACTTCTTATCTTAAATTTGTTCCATGATTTATCACAATCTTGTTCGCTTTTATCCGGATAAATGCAGTTACCTGGTGAAGTTTTTCTTGGGAAACACTTATCCGGGTAAGTGTATTTATCCATGTTTTTTTATTTCTCATGTAAATAAGGCAATGACCATTTTATCCATAAAAAATCCATCATTAAAAGAGGCGTTTTTGTCTCATTCAAGTGTTAGCAACTTCCCCCCAGGAAAATAAACTTTCCCTGATCCCCACATAAATCTGAAAAAAGAACATAAAATTCTTGGTCAATGAGAACCAAAATCACATTGACCAACCTCTCTCAAAATCCAAAAAAAAAATGTCCCCTTCTTCCCTAGTTTGTGTGGCAAGCACTTTCGAATGTAAAGAACCCAAAGATTTTTCCTCTTGCTTCTTCATTTGATAGTAACTCCACTACTTAAAAGATTCATCATCACATCATCAAACCTCATCTTCATTAATGTAGTGAGCTAATTTATAATACTTTGCATCTCATTGAAATGTCGTATAATGGAAGACCTTTCTTTCTATTTTTAAGTTCATAAGCTTCCTAGTTAAGAAATCTTTGTTGTTAGTTGTCTTCTATCCATACAATCCTTCCAATTTCTTCCACGTTAAATAAATGAACTCTTTGCAATTTCTGAATACTCAAGAGCTTTGCAGTCAAACTTTTTCCAATCATTATTAGATTTTTTTTTTTATTTACCCTTATGACCTTCAACGATGCATACAAGTCTTTGCAATAGAACAAATCTTCCATTTTCGATTTCTAAATGGAGCAGTTACTTCCATTCAAGCTAATCATTCTACTTAAACCCACTTCCGTGATTTACACATAAAATATTAGAATCAATAGCTTTGATGCCACTTTATTGGGATTAATAATACTCTTGTGTACAATATGCAAATCAATAAGAAGAAATGCAAGCAAACACAATAGAATATGCTTAATGAGACAAATAGTGAAAACACAATAAGAACAAAATACACCAAGGATTTAACCATAGGACCAAAGTATAACAACTTCTACTATCAACAACAATAATGGGGTAAAATAGTCTTTCTAACAACAACTGGAGGTATTCACATCAAAAGATATTGGATATCTTAGATAATAACCAGTGTTTTTGAACCATTGTTGACTCAGATGATTAAAATGTTTGGCCCAAAACGGTTCCATTTCACCCTTAACTCATTCCTAGGCCAAAAACCATTAATTTGATCAGCAATCCATTGACCCAGATAGTCGACCCATCAATCCAAACAACGGTTTTTCACCATTTTTTATTTTAATTATTTTTTTACTTTTTTTTAATTAGAACAAGCTGTCTGTTTGAATCAGACGGTCAAACTGCTGACCCGGAAGGTGGCTAAAGCAGTTTCGGTTCCGGGTCGATTTTTAAAATATTAATAATAACAACAATTTTAGTAACAGTAGCTACAAGATAAAATTGAGAAATCTCACCAAATACGATGAAAAACCAAAGATGAGTGGTGGATTGATGGTCACGAACCCAACAAAAAGATAAATCTTTTCTCTGGCAAAGAAGAATAGTTTGCACCAACATCTCATCTTTTTTTTTTTTTCTCTTAAGGATGAATTGCCATTAAGATGCATGTGTCAGTACAATCGGTCCCCAGCTTTTGTAACTCCCCTTGTTGCACAATAGTGACACCAAAGTTGAAAGTTCGGTCCTACACGTGTACACTCTCCGATTTTGAACTGACCCCTTGGTGCACAACATTAGTATGCAATAATTATATACCAAACTACTTTAATTCAATTGAAAAAATTTTGCCTTCTCTTTTTTTTCCAATGTTTTCGAACCATCATTGGCCCAGATGGTTAAACCGTTTGACTTGAAAACTGTTCAGATAATTAATTCCATTTTACCCCAAGCTCGGTCCTTGGCCAAAAACCATTGAATTGGTCAATGACCCATTGACCCAAGTGATCAAACCGTCAACATGTTCAATAGTTTTTGACCATTTTGATTTTAATTATTGTTTTTTAATATTTTTTTTTTTGGTCAAAACAGGCCATCCATTTGAACTGAACGGCCAAACCGTCAACTTAAAAAYCAGTGGCTAGAACGATTCCGGTTCTAGATCGTTTTTTTAAAACATTGCTTTTTCCAACCCTCCCCTTCTCTCCCTTTCATTGAAGAAAGTACTGTACCTCTTCATTGCAGAGGAAAAAAGGATGAGTGTAAAGAGAAAAATACACGTTGTACTTACATACATGGGATAAATATATACTAGAAGGTTGGATGAGCTCAGGTTGGGTTGGGYCAGATTCCGTCTGGTATTGGAATATCCAAGGCTTTATTCGTAGCTCAACCCAAGGCGAGGTAAGCCAACTTTTCAATCCTTAGCCCAGCCAAGAGCTCAAAAATCTAATGCCTGTTTGTGTGTGTGATTCTTGTCTGATCGATTCAGTTAGAAAATAACAGGAAATAAAGACAAGAACTCGGAACAAAAACACCAAAAACAACTCCACGTATTGTCAATGAAATAAACGAATTTGCATCTGCTTCATCAAAACATGATGGGGAAAATGGAAGGTAGACAGGTCATCAAGGTACAAAAGAAAGGCGGTGAAAGGAAAAAGAGTGAAAGTTTTACTTAACAAAACTTCATATTTATTGTCACATAAAGCACACAAACTAGAGTGAAAGAATGCATGTTTAAAGATAAACTCTCTACAGAGACTTGAGAGCTATTTACAGGTCCCATAAACTTATATTTCATCTATGGGCATAGAAACATCATTTTCTGCCCCCAAAACAGCAGCAACTCTGAAAAAGACAAGGAAATAATCAAATAAATGAGAAGATGTTCAAGAACAATAGAAGCCAGAAAAAAGAGCTAATGGAAGTAAGAAACCCACATACCACGGAACTGTCCTTGTCTTGCTTAAGGCGACCATTGGAGTAAGATGATTCAGTTGAAATGACTGGTACCTTTGCTGCCCCACTCTGTTTCTCCTCCCTCACTTTGTTGAAGATGTGGGTATAACCATCAGCTGATGCAGGGTTGTTCTCATCCCAGTCACCAAATTTTGGTACAGCAGGCCCTCTTTCAAACTGCCACATAGGAAATAACATCATACTCTTACTCAACAGAGAAAATCCATAGTATATCAGTTCTTCCCCACCTTAGAGAATCACCTAAGCAAGCAAGAGTAGCACAGAATCACTTTAAGCAATAGTAGCACTTAGACACTTTACCAAGCTCATAGATAATATAATCAATGCTATTAAAAAAGATTCAAGACTGAGCACAAAAAGGGTTTGCCAAGTGCACTAGGCAACTGATAATAAGACCAACTAAGTAGTGAAAGACTTGAAAAAACAGGGAAAAAAACTGAAGCTCACACTGCACAAAGCACATAAACATTCATGCATGTCTCTATATAGTACATATTTGTGCATGTCTATGTATGTATTCAAGCTTCTGAGAAAAATGGGATCAAGAGAAGTTTACAGTTTCATCACCACGAGGTCTCAGTCGTGATCTTCCAGGGGTTGCGGGAGCTAAACCATGCCCATGATCAGACTTTTTTTCCCAGGAAGGAGAAGAAACACCAGTTTTGTTTGCAGCCTTTGCCTGGTAGTGTGGATGGAGCGGAGACTGTTCAACACTCCTGTCAGACCCACCAACTGGTCTGCTAACCTTTTTGGGGGTTTCACCAGAACTTACCCCACGATCACCAGCACGTTGATGAGGCAAGTCAGCAGCTCTTCGACCTTCAGTTTCATGTTCTGGAGATTCAGTTACTTTCCTGGCATCAGCATCTTCCTTGCTTGACCGGTGCTCATGCTTTGGCTTTTCATCTCCTGGTCCCTCTAATTCAGCTCCTGTCCTGGAGGGAAGATCTGCTCGAACAGGTGGTGTATCAGAAAATAGATCTGGGTTCTCCTGAGGATCATTTGGATTTATGATTTTCCCAGTACTTCTGCCCTTCCGTGCCTTGTCAAAATAAGCCGTGTAAGGTACATTCCCTTCACTTTCCCAGTTGCCAAATTTAGGCACATTTGAGCGTTGCTGTCAAAACATCATTACTGTCATTATTTCTACTGAGGATTGGTAAAATAAATAACATCAATTCCAGCTTTATGTTTGACATACCCCAGCTTTAGAAAATGTCAAAAAAGCTTGCAATTTGGAATCCATTGCCCAATTATAAAATTGTTCACTAAAGTTAGTTCATTTATCTGACTACGATAAGACAAAAATTGTGCTTGAATAAACATTATGTGCAAATATAATGTTTAACTGAAGCAAATACTAATTAGTTTTACATGTATGTTCCCCTTTTAAAAATAATGTTATAGCTCAGATAGCTGGCATCTCAGAAACCACCAAATGCCTAAGTGGCAGAACAATAACCAATTTGTGAAGTACCTTGGGTATAAGTATAACCTGAAGATATAATGAATGGGCCTCGAGTTATGAATCAACTTCAAAAGGTAATTTTTTGTCTAATACATGCTTCCACTGATTTATTAAATATCTAATTCTTTCTATACCTCTATGATATTGCTTCAACATAAGAAAATTTAAAGGATTAAATAACAAGAAAAGAAAAATGACATCAAAACAATCATATTTGGATTTTGGAACAATTGATATGTCTCGGTCCTTGCAGAGGCCCTCATGGTTATGTAATGATATTGAAAGATCATGATATGTTGTTCAAATATCTAGCTTTTATGTACAAAACACAGAACCATGGAAGCAAGACCAATGAGAGTGCACGATCCTACTGCATATACAATGCTTTTCTAAATCAACAAATCAAGCCTCCAATCAAATACGGTAAGTGCAAGTAAAGTCGTTACTAGATTATAATGACTACCATTTTTTACTAAGGCTGCATTTATTTCAATTGAAAATGGGGCAGGAAGAAAATGGTACAACACAGAACCAAAGGCAAGGTTGCAAAAACAAGTACGAACTTCGAGAGGGGTTCATATTTCTCAAGTTGCAAAGCTTCCAAGATGGAGGTGCTTTTATTGGTGGTTTCACCAAATGGAAAGAAATCAAATAGCAGGGAAGAAGTAAGAAAAGAAACCAGAGAGAACAGGGAGAATAATGGACAGAATCATACTACCACAAAACAACTTGAAAATAGCATCTTATCAAACCCAAGATGGACAATGGAGTCTCGCCACCCCTTTAGCACAAGTTGCAAAGTTAAAAATTGGGTTCATTAATTTCTCAAAAAGGGCCATATGATGACTTTTTATAGTGATAAATGAGTTGTTCCTTTGGGAAAAACCATAGCTTAAAAAGAAAGACAGCAGCTATAAGATATTCCTCTATAATATTCTTCTTTTAAATTTCCTCTACAAAGGATAAAAATGGTCGACTAGACCACAAACTAAGCTAGTGAGGGCTTGCATATTTTGGTCTCTGGTGGGTGACTTTAAGGCCTATGGGCTTGATTGCATCACAAGTTGTTTTACTTCTTGCTCTTATCAAATTAAACACAACTTATATGGAAACAAGGTAAGCAATAGACAGTACAAACAAACCATTGTTGACCACAAATAATTTTTGACAACTCTTGTTACTAACATTGGTCCCTGGTGGATGGACTTCCAGATGGTATCCATTTGCAACTCTAAAATCACATTGGAAGACTTGGAGACCCTAGCCACAAGGGGAGTCCTAGTTTGACACAAGGAGTTCAATCACTTTGATTTTGATCACCACACTCTCAGCCCTAGTTAGCATGTTTTTGTTTGTGTTTATGTTTTGATTTGCTACTGTTTTAACTGTCAAAACTGGCTAAATCTATTCAGATCATAAACTTTAAATTGGTACTTGAAATGGATCACCAAACCGTAGGCTGATTGGACCTAGAATGGATCCAATTTGTTGGGCCGACTCTAGGGTTCATCGCTTACTGTTAACAGCCCATGAACATCACTAATTAGTATCTAAATCTTATTTGAGTCAAGCGTTTGATGGACCAATCCATGGATCAATTCAAACCTTTCTTAGAAAACAAACTAGTTAGGTTAAAGCAAGATCAACCCAAGCAGTTATGAGTTGGATAATGGGCTCAACTACTTTTTATAGTTGGGCCCATAATCTAATTACCTTCTAATTAAGTAAAACCATCAAACATTGGGCTGATAATGTGTTAACCTAAACAGGTTTGGGCTTCTAAAGCTTCACTTGTTAGTTTACTTGTATCGGATACTTCTTTGCTCTGTGATTGTGAATCCAACACATGGGCCATAAGTGCTTGGCCAATATTCATACTTAAGTGGCTCTCTACACCCATCATGGTTGAATGCACATCGTTACCATGATATTTATCAGATCATTGAATCATCCCCTGGATTGTGGGTCCCTCTGTTTCCTCTCCAAAGAAGGGAACCCCGCAGTAACCTTAATCCGTGGGACCCACATAAAATCTAACTTCATCAATTCAGTGGGCACCACCTTGGTAAGACATAAGAACTGAAGTTAGGGACTACTAAAACATCAGTTCCCTCATGAATAATACAAGTGTATGATGATAGGGATCAACATTAGATGTTATCTGTAAAGGCCTTCCATCATTGGTGTGAAAATGCACAAAAACAATAAGCAAAGATGCACCATAAAATTGGGCTATCTGCTTTACTACAGATGCCAGTTGGATCATCTCATATGACGATAGAGGTGTCATAGACTAATGGAAGGGACCTATCCTAAAATGGAAGGCCCTCTCACAGTATATTGGGGCTCCTAATATGATGAGTCAATACTTACCAATTAGAAAAGTTTACTCCAAAATGGCCATGGACCTTGTCTAATGGAGGCCAAAGAGGAAGCTCAAAAGACATGAGAGAATTCATCATGGACCTTATATCTATCAAAAAAAAAGTCATCATGTACCTTATCTTAAAAGATTGATAAGGTATCCACCCAAAAGGCACCAAAAAATCCTGGTGAAAGAGATAATTCTATCTAGAGATAGTTTGACAAAATCACCTCATGTAAGGTGATACTGGATAGTCTTAAAACAATGTATGAGAAGTGGAATCATTCTACTCGCCAAAAGGCCTCCAAACTGTTGATGACAACTAAGTTGTCAGAGAACCATCTAGTTCATGACCATGTCATGAAAATGGTAAGGTTTTATCAATGAACTGAAGGCTCTGCGCAGTAAGTTAGATGATGACACTAAGATTGATGCTATCCTCAACTCTCTACCCACCTTCAATCAGTTCATTCTGAACAACAAGATGAACAAGCTAAAAGCTAACTTGCAACATGCTGAGGAATTGATAAAGGAGAAGTCAGTAGTCATGCTTGTTGGAGGTGACAAGTCTGGTAAGAAGAAAACAAAAGCAAGAAAAAACCTCAAAAGAAAGTTGACAAGCGTAAGAAGCAGAAGAGGGACAAGTCATCATATGAACGTCACTTCTACAAGTAGGTTGGCATTGAAGATGAACTATCCTCAGTACTTAGACTCCTTAAAGAAGAAGGAAGGTATGTTTGAAACTTAGATCATAGAGACCAATATGTTGGTGACTTCTACATCCTAGTGTATTAACTTTGGGGCTTCTACTCATACATATAATACTTTGCAGGGGTCCAAGGAAAGCAGAAAGTTGAATGATGATGAGGTCATTCTTTACATGGGGACATTTGTAACCATTACAACTACTATTATAGGAACAATAGTTTTCGGTTTTAGGGAAGGTTTCTTAGTACTTGAAGATTGTCTTTATGTACCCTAGTTTAAGAGGAATTTGATTTCAATTTCTAAGTTATGTAATGTTATGCAGGAGAGAAGAATGAAAGAAGAGAGAAAAGAGAGAGAGGAAGAGAGAAGAGAGAAGAGAGAAGAGAGAAGAGAGAACTGAGAGCTCAAAAGATACTGCTGGCGGCACAGCTTTTTAATATATATACTGGGCGACAACAACTAAAATAAAAAAGGAGCAAAAGTACAATAGTACCCTTGCGGTACTATACATAGGAAAAAATAACAGCTGTTAACATGTAACAATGGTCATTCTATATTATTCAACAATAAAATTACAATTAAATTGAATAACAAGTTCCTTGCACATGAAGAACTTGAAAATGATCTCTAGCACTCCATCCTTCCCTAGAGATAAATGTGATCGAAACAATTTCAAAACAAATCCCTATGAAAAGAACATGTGAGACAATTAACCTTACTTACCCGTGGCATTATCAACTTAGTCACATCAACATAGAATGTATCACAAGATTTATTAAGGATGGTCTTTTGGATTTTCTCATAGTAGAAAATCTACCAACTTATAAGCCTTGCCTAGAAGGAAAGATGACAAAACGACCATTCACCAGTAAACCCGAAAGAAGAACAGGCACATTTGACTTAATACATACAAATGTATGTGGTCCCTTGAATGTTATAACACATAATCGCATTCTTACTTTATAATCTTTACCAATGACTATTCTCAGTATGGGTACATGTACCTAATTAAACATAARTTTGAATCATTTGAAAAGTTCAAAAAATTCAGACATGAAGTCRAGAAATAGTTAGGGAAACAAATCAAAGTACTAAGATCTGATCGAGGTGGAGAATCTCTCTCTAAAAAATTCAATGACTACCTAAGGGATAATGAGATCATTTCACAATTCTCCTCCTACTACACCATAATTAAATGGTATGTTCGAGAGAAGAAATCAAACTTTATTAGATATGGTCCAATCATTCATCGTCTACTTAGAGTTACCCATATCCTTTTGGAAACATGCATTAAAGATTATTACATATGTGTTGAACCAAATTCTAGCCAAGTCAATTCCTAAGACTYTATATGAGCTTTGGACTAGCAAGAAACCAAGCGTTAGACACTTCAAAGTTCAAAATATGGGGTTGTCTAGCACACGTAAAAAAAGATAAGTGTTGACAAAAGGTATTTGTTAATTGAAATGCCCATTTCCTTGAAGAGGATTACATCTTAAACAATCATCATCAAGAAGTTCTTGATGAGGAGAACTCTGATGTAGTGGGAGAAGTCCCACAAGTTCCAGATACAAACACCCAACCAAGAAAATCTACCTGGGTGCCTAGACCTCCTATTTGTTATGGCCACAATCAAGAGACTTGATGGAAACTAAGGATAGTGAGGAAGATCCCCTGACTTACACGGAATCTATGTTAGATATAGACTCTTTGAAGTAGGTAAATGCCATGAAAGCTAAGATGGACTCAATGAATACCAATAAAGTCAAGATTGTTATAGAATCACCCTTTAGGGTAAAAGCAATTAATTGCAAATGAATCTTTAAAAGGAAGAAGGGCCCTGATGAAAGGTTGAAACCTAGGTAAATGCCATGAAAGCTAAGATGGACTCAATGAATACCAATAAAGTCAAGATTGTTATAGAATCACCCTTTAGGGTAAAAGCAATTAATTGCAAATGAATCTTTAAAAGGAAGAAGGGCCCTGATGAAAGGTTGAAACCTACAAAGATCATCTTGTAATGAATGGTTACACTCAGAAAGGATTTGGTTATGAGSAAACCTTCTCGTCCGTGACCATGCTAAATTCCATTAGAATAGTATTGGCAATAGTTGTACACTATGTTGCAAAATCTAGCAAATGGATGTCAAAACTGCAATTCTATATAGAAATCTTACAGAAGATATCTATATGCAACAATCAGAAGGCTTTTTTGGTAAARGTCAAGAACACATGGTGTGTAAGCTCAATAAATCCATCTATGGGCTAAAAACAGCTTCAAGAAGTTAGAACATCCAATTTGACTCAACTATCAAACAATTTGATTTTGAGCAAAATCTGGATGAACCCCGTATTTATAGAAATATAGTGGGAAGAAAGGTTGTGTTATTGGTACTTTATGTAGACGACATTTTGCTCATTGGGAATGATACATGAACGTTGTCCTTAGTGAAGGTATGACTTTCAAAGCAATTCTCCATGAAAGATCTTGAAGAAGCCTCATATATCTTGGAACTTTGACTCTATAGAGATAGATAGAAGAAATCGATTGGGTTATCACAACCTATGTACATCGACAAAATCATTAAGAGGTTCAACATGCAGGACTCCAAGAAAGGATTTATCCCTTTTAGACATAGAGTCACTCTCCAAGGACATGTTACCTAAGACTCCTGAAGAGATCAAAGATGTGAAAACATGGTACCAGAGCAACTTTTCCTGGATTAGAAGCAGTTCGATCAAGTTTTTTTCTCCAATTTTTTCAATTCCTCTCTTTTGTGGATCGAACTTGTCAAGTGATGCATCAGACTGATCTGGAGGGAGTTTTTGTGTAGTTCTTCCCTTTGCTCTTGGTCGTGTGCCAAGAAACCATTAAAGGGAGGGAAGTTAGATGTTGTGAAGGTGATTCTTGCATTTTCCTATGGATCGTGTGATCCTTTTGTACCTAAGTGAGTTATGGAGATCTGAATGACCTGTAATTGCTGTGAAATTTTTTCTCAGTCTTGTGGATTGTGTGATCCTTTTTTGTGCCCAAATAACTAGGTTGTGTAGGTCTAAATGACCTATGACTATGTGACAGCAGTTCTCTACCTTTTCTTTTGGAGATTACAGTAGTTGTGCAACCAAGAAAACTGATGAAGGGGTACTTATAAGGGCAGTTTAGTTCTGAAATTGATCTTGTTTCATCTCCAAAATTGATTCAGTAGTGTCAATGTGGAAGTGAATGTTTTTTGTGTGTGCACCAAAGGGAATGGTTATATAGTGCTATTTGTGTGAGGACAAGTTTCTATAGGACTGTTTTTTGACTGAATTGGGACTAAACTGGGACTGAACTGTGAAATCAGACCTTTATATCATGTCTTTTGAGGATTCTATTGTGTCTAGTGGGTCCTCCAGTCAAAGTGGAGTGAGTGGAGAATTTGACATGATTTTCCCTATGGCTGTGATACCATTCGATGGTCTCAATTACCTAGAATGATCTAGGGGAATTAAACTTTACACAACTTCCAAGGGGAAAGTGGGTTATATTAATAGTAAAGCCAAAGAACCGAAGTCTGGGGTGTAGAACATGATAGGTTGGACTAGGAAAACAACATGGTGATGTCATGGCTGTTACTATCTGTGCTGCCTCAAGTAAGGAAGGCATTCATGTGGGCTGAAACGACTTATGAAATTTGGGAACAGGTAAACTCTACCTATTTAGAGCAACGACATTATGCCAAAATCTATCAGTTGCGAGCTGCTTCCTCAACTTGTAAACAGGGGAAAAAGAGTCTCTCAACATACTATTTTGATTTGACCTCAATTTGGAAAGAACTGGACCACTATCAAAACATAGACTGGAAGTGTGATGCAGATGTTAAGGCCTACAAGTCTCTGGTTTCCCAACAATGGGTTTTTGCCTTTCTCTTGGGCTGAACCCTATATATGAGTCTCTTAAAGTTCAGATATTGGGAAAGTAAAGATCTTCCATCAATGTAAGAAGTGTATGCCCTAGTACAGTCCGAAGAAAGCAGGCAAAATGTGATGAATAATTCTGAGGGGAGCAAAATGCCTTGGCAACTAAAGGGAGTGTGGTTGTAGGAGGTAGTAATTCTTTTAAGAAGGGTAACTTTTAGAAGAAAGTTGATGATAAAGATAAGTTATGGTGTACTCATTGTCAAAAGTCTAGACATACTCAGGATACTTGTTGGGAACTTCATGGGAAGCCAAAGTGGATCTAGAAACTGAGTAAAAAATCAAATCAGAATAAGAAACAGGGACAACAAGGTCAGAAGAAGTTTAATGCAACAAACTTGGCCTCTTAGGAGTCTCAACCATTTACAACTATCTTGAGCTAGGACTGCCTCTCCGTGACTAATCCCCGAGAAGATATCATTAATTCTTTCCATGACCATTTGGAGTTGTATGGGAGGGCAATCCGCCAAATGGATTCTACTCCTCCTACCTCGACTTCCTTTCCATATTGTTTATTCTAATGTTTGGGACCCTGTTACTTTATCATCTAATACTGGTACTGATGATGCGTGATCTAGAAGCTCCAAGTTGGAGGGTTGCCTGGACGTACTCGAGTGATGAGTTAGAGCAAACTGCAAAACAGTGATCAGAGTGACCGAGGTGGATGACCCGGGGAGGTCGCTTTGATGCTTAAGTCAGTAGTATGTTGTGGTTGCGAGCTAGAATTTGAGTGCTAGAGAGCTTGGATGCAAGTAATCGCGCGCGTACCTGGACCATGGAGGGATTGATGCCTTTATATAGCTGAGCCATTGCGGGTTTCCCGAAACAGTCCCGAGATCTACGGCGTAAATGGACGAGACCCATTTCCTCTTTAGTCGGGGAGTAATGTATCAATCAATGAACCTTATTGTCGCCGCCTGATCCAATCGGGGAGAAGATAAGGCTTGTCGTTATGCGGTATGATCCCGTAATATTCGAAGTCTACTGGGAAGCCACTGGAATTGATTGTGTCACTTCGGTTCCTGGGCCCCAAACTCGATTAGGCGCCGAGGTGGCTTTATGCCGAGGTGGCCAAACATCCGAACTCCGCATACTATTGACTAGGCTCCCCTTGCTGAGTTGTCATCCTACAGGCAGATCGCGTCCACATGACCTTTATTCACTAGGTCGTGCCAAATTACCCTTCATCAGGTACAAATGCTTCATTACACTTATTGATGACTACAAATATACATGGGTGTATCCCATGCAATCTAGAGATGAAGTGCCAAAAACTATAGAAGATTTCCAACGCATGATATTAATTCAATTTCAGTCGAAGATTCAAAATTTCCAATCTGACAACGCCAAAGAGTATTTCCATATTGATCTCACGCAGTTCTTTGATTCGCGTGGATCCATCCATCATAGCTCTTATGCCAAAACACCACAATAGAATGGTGTTGTAGAAAGAAAATACCACCATCTCCTTGAAGTTGCTTGTGGGTTACTTATCCACATGAATGTTCCGAAGTGTTTTTGGTTAGATGATGTGTTATGTGTTGTCTATCTTATCAACCATATGCCATCTCATTTGTTAGGGTACAAGGCCCCTCATTAGCTCCTATTCCCAAAAGCTCCCTTCTTTTCTATCCCTATTCATGTGTTTGGTTGTCATTGTTTTGTTCAAAACTTGTCTCGTACTCATGGTAAACATCATCCTCGTGTTATTCCATGTCTATTCTTGGGCTACCCTTCTTCTCAAAAGGGTTACTATTGTTTTGCCCCGTTTCCAGGAAATACTATGTTTCTATGGATGTGTCTTTCTTTGAGAGTGATCATTTCTTTCTTGTTTCTCCTCAGGGGGAGAGTAGGGTGAAGGAGAAACAAGTCTAGGTTCTTCCTCCTCGACCTGACCCCCCTTCGTTTCGTGTTTTTCTTCATCGACGCAAGGGCCAGCTGAGTTCAAGAGCTGTAAAGCAACTTGAAGTTGTACCACCAATATCATCAGATTCACCAAGGATAGATCCTATCCAACTAGGTAATCTTATTCCTGTTGATGTTCCTAACCCTATTGCTATTGGTCATTCATGTGCTAATGACCTAGACATCCCTATTGTACAAAGGAACGGAGTTAGGTCTTGTACCACCAAGCATCCTATCTCGCATTTGTCTCCTATGAGAACATCTCATCCTCTTTTCGTGCTTTCCTTTCTTTCATTGATAGTGTCCTATCACTAAAAATGTGATAGACGCTCTTTCAATACCTAAATGAACAGATGCAATGAAAGAAGAAATCAACGCCGTACATAAAAATGGTATATGGGAGTTAGTGGATCTTCCTGTGGATAAGGAATCGGTAGGGTGCAAGTTGGTCTTCATAGTGAACAGAGCTAATGGTACAATAGAGAGGTACAAGGCCTGGTTGGTGGCAAAAGGGTTTACTCAGGTGTATGGAGCAATGTTTTAAAATGCGGAGGCATGACACAAGGCGTTCCACTACCTAGAGGAGTGAGGCATAGTTCAGAATGTAAGAGGCGTAAGCCTTCTGAACACAAGGAGGCATAAGCCTCCTTAAGAGGAGGGGGATGACGAGGAAGAACTAAGAATAGGAAGAAAAACCCCATTTTTCTTTATCTTTAATAAAAATCTTTTATATTAAGAAGAGATGCATAGCACTAGTGTCTGATGGCAAGGACATATCCACCTTGAACAGTTTGAAGAAGTAGGATCAGATTGATTTCACAAAATTGCATTGAACCAACAGGTGCAGAATATTTTCCTCTTCAGCAAAACACAGCACACATTTGTTTGGAAATTGATAACCTATTTTCTTTAATATGTCCTATGTCAAAATACAGCCTCTAGCACTCAGCCAAACAAAAGTTTCCACCCTTGGGGGAACAGGTTTCCCCCAAACAACTCTAATTGGTTCAATCTCCACCTGATTCCTAATCAAAGCAATATACATAGTTTGACAGTGAACTTCCCATCCTTGCATCTTTTCCACCATTTGATATCTGAAGTCGTGGGTCTCAATCTCCACTGCTAGAAGCTTTGCCAGCAACTCCAAGCACTCCTCCAACTCCCAATCAAATAATGGTCTTCTAAAATTTGGGCTCCAAACCACTGAGCCATTAATAATGGTCTTCTAAAATTAAAGCTTTTTGTTCTTGGCACATGGCTAAGAGGAAGAGAAAAACGAAAATCTGCTCCTAGACCACTTGCAGGTTAGTTTCTTGAGTCCCAATCTACTTAATCGATTTGTTCTCAGGACCAGTACTTGCGCTTTGATACCATATCACCAGCAAAGAACGAAGAGGAAGAGAAGGAGAGAGAGGAGAGAAGAGAGAAACGAGAGGAAGAAAAATATGAAAACCCAAAAAAAACTGAACTAGCAGTGCCAGCCCAAAACTATTTATATTAGAGTGACCAACAACTAATAAATTAAGGCAAAAATTACAAAAAAGTCCCTGTTGCCTAAGTTAACAGTAATGAACAAGCTAACATTTATACTATATGATCTTATGCATCATAAAGCAATACAACATATGACAAGGTCCCCGACTGGCCCTTTTGGCCTTTTCCTTTCCTAATAAGGCACCAAACATGTATGAATACCTATATGGGGATATTCTATTCAAATACATCTCCTATATGGGTTTCTCTCCTTCATCTTCGTATGGATATCTGTTACCCTATGCTATCAAAAATAACCTAGGAGTCAACGCCTTAAAAAATGTTTGGAGGTGATGTAGGACAGGGGGTCCTACTAATTTAGGATCTGGTTGTGGGCTTTGTGGGGTGAATGAGGTGCTGTGGGTGAGTAGAGATGAATTATATGGATGGAGAAGCAAGTAGAGTGCTTGTTGTGCACCAAAGAATGAGTAAGAAATTAGGAAAGAGGTGAACTCTTGCTCTTGGGGTAAACAGCAAGAAACAGAGAGCTTAAAATAAGGAGAGAGAGAGGGAAAAGAGAGGATAACTTCTGGCAACAACCAGAATTCATTAAACCAATCTTTATTTTATCAAATCACTCTCCTCTTTTTTCCAATTACAATGACTCTTTTTATAGACTCAATACATGAGCTTGGATGACCCTTTATGAACTCCATTTTGGACTAGGAAACTGACCCAAAAGTCCAAAACAACTTCTAATTGTTTTAGAACTAAGACAAATCAATAGATGACCCATAAAGACACTCCAATTAGGATTCTAATTACTAAAGAAACTCTAATAACACTTCCCTAATCCTACTAATACTAACTTAATTTAAAGACACCCAGAAATTACTAAAAATAGTAATCCACGAGTTTACTAAAAAAAGTAATTATGAGAATTAGTATAAATAATAAGTCTGAAAGTTACCATAAATAGTAATTTTCGAAATAGCGATAAAATCTAAAAGATATAACTCCATTCTTAAGACACCCAGAACTGGAAAATAAATAAATTACTGAACTGTACTATATCCTATAAGGCTATAACCCTAAAACTCTGAAATTTGGTAATAGGAATTGGAGAATTGGTTTGTTTCCCCATGAAATTTTTTTATTGGTTACCATTTCATTAAAATTCAATGCATAAGACAGCTCCTTGCAAACCATATTAGAGAACTCCAATTCTGCAACAAATTCTAATTGTTTCTTTACATTACTTGCTCAATCTGTCTTTATGCAGTAACACATTTTTTACATCAGGTTCATAAATAGTCCAATAGTTATTTAGTGGAAGAAAAATAATAACTAACAGGATCTAGATTAGAAAATAATGGGATAATGAGGAGTAAGTATATATTCTATTCCAATTGAACCCTAATCTTGCTAAGCCATATGGTATATCATAGGGCGCAAATCGTATACAGTTATCTGAATTCAGATTCCATTTCCATCTGATTAAAGCAATCCAAATTCAATCCATTCATAATTGTATTGAATATGGTTCTCAACCCAATCCAGCCAGGTATTATCCAATTCAAATGCTCACCCCAGTCATCCAGGGTCTTTAGAGGGATAGACTGGACATGGACATAACCTCTCTAGTACCTAAGCACAAAGTGGATATTCTCAAACTTTAACCCACATTCTCATGCTTGTCAGCCTTAGATTTTACCATTGTACAAAAACGTGGCCCCTATGATACCTCTAGATACAAATTAGAAATAAATAGAATACATATTAGTCTATCTGCTTTTCCTAAGTAATTATAAAATTGGGTTCAATAATAAGAATCAGATTCTATCTTCAGTCAAAGATTTCAGTTTCCTTAAACTATCAAATTTCCAGTACCCAAAGAAAATATGCATTTGAACTAGAAGATATTTTGATTTTTTTTTGAAGAAGAAGGTAAAGTAAAATTTTATTAGAAATAACAGCAATACATTACTACTAAAAGTTATTTCATACGTGCAACTTAATCAAAGTTATCTGTATTCAGAAGATCTGACTAGTTAAAAATCTTGACTTTCTCTTTCTGTCTAATTTTATTATCCATTAAGTGCAATAATCCAACCTGAAACCAAATTGGCAGAGTTACTTTCTTGAATTGAGATTTCTCAGGAAAARTCTTCCAATGTTAAGGTGCTTCCATGCTCATATATGGTTTAAAACGTCTGCATATTTTAATAATATTTCCATGATACATTTCAATTTTTATGTGTACTGACATGAGATAATACTAGAATACATCTCAATATACTCCCTAATGCATTAAAATCTTTTAGATTGTTAATAAATTTTATTTTGTTAAATAAAATAATGCTAGAGAGAGAACATCTCATTGAGATGGATACAGAGATCAGTTAACTCTATGGTGAGTTTATCCAGAGTAGGTAAGGGGATGTCTGAGATGTATTTGGATGTATCCCTGCAAGCACAGCTCAGTTTCCTGTACAGCTAGCAACAACATGATTGTAATGCACTACTGATTCTGATGGAAAAAAAAAACAAACGTTTAACTTTTTTATTGCGAGCAAATCAGGTGATGTCTTCTATATTCATGGATATCTTTCAAGGTTTTGGTCTTTTGGAGAATCTAAAAGGAAGGACTGGGAAATCCAGTTATGTTTTTCCTACAGGACTTTGAGAAATCTGTGGAATATGGAGGAATGATATGCAATTGCAAAAACACACCAAACCAATTGTTCCTACCCATTTACGTGGGCATCCAAGTAGACATGTTCCCATCTCTGGAATTCATATGAAGACCAAGAACAGGAATTCCTTGAATCGAAATTTCTTAACTCAGTTTCAATCACTGAGCTACAAAGACAACCAGAAATTAAAAATAACATATTTATTTCCTTTTCTTCACATTAATCCATCAATTAAAGGCACAAAGTCATGCTTTTATAAAGCAATCTAATATGTCTCTTATTCTAGAATTTTCATGTTTTTCTCCTTGCTATCATGAACAAGGAAGCAAACAAATAGAACTCATCCATGAAAATTATTCAACAACTTTTAGGTATGTCCAGAAATGTCTAATCTGTCAGCTCCCAGAAAAATGTTTCATTGAGAGACAAAAAAGCTATAAATTTTTAAATCAGATCTTGTTGAAATATTATAAGCATAATGACCAGTAAATCGTAAATTCATAACATCACCAGTTCCCTGGGGTCTATTGCAACTTAACCCTATTTTCTATTCACTAGAACAACTTGACAAAGTTGGACCTTCAAGAAAGCACAAACCAATACGGTACCAAGGATAAAAAAACGATGGCCAATACAAGGCCATGGTAACAAGCGAAAACAAATAACTGAAGATAAAAAGAGGAAAAATAAAAGGAAAGGAAAAGAAAAAAGAGGGAAAAAGTTTGCATTGTTGTGTTAGTATCAGTGGTGTGTGCCATGCATATCAGCATGAACAACACCCTCCCATTTTGAAGAATTGGAATTGTTACACTTAACCGGTATTTGCAACAGAAGAAAGAAAAAAAATTGTGTTTATAAAGCAACTTATCCATTATCATAAGAAAATAATTATTTTTAGCTTTGTTCAAGTACAGTATAAAACCCCAAATATTGTTTTTCAAGGTTAACTGAAATCAACACTTTGTTCTTGTCTCAGATTATGGCCACCAAGTAAAAAAGGAAATGAGTTAATAATATAATTTGCAAAGCTATACTACATGTTCTGCATCTTAAAAACATCTAGAATCCAGAATACAATGAGGAACAATAGGAACAAAAAAGACATATGAGTGATGACCACAGTTGGAAGGCTAAGGAGGAAAAAAGGTTTGTATTTACAACTAAGCTTTTAAAAATCCTAGTTGAGAGAGAGAGAGAGAGAGAGAGAGATTTAAGCTTTTGAAAGGCCACTACATCAGAGAGAAAGTTCTTTAAAACAACAACCTGAAATCTTTCAAGAATATTCCTGACAAAAGCCATGCAACAGTAGAAAAAGGGAACAGATAGCTATCATTGGCTAAAAGGCCTCCATTCAATGAGAGAAGATCAGAAGAGCATAGATAACATGCCATTTCTCTAGTGACCATTTTTTAGCTAAGATAAGAAATAACACACATTTATTATCTTGAAAATGCATCATATATTTAGAGATACTTGCGCTACTAATCTTGAAGAGGGAAAAACCAACATGTCCAAAAATGGTTGTGGCAGAAATGCAAATGTTGAGATGGACGAGTGGGAAAACTAAAAAGGATAAGATTGGAAATAAATTTATTCAAAGGAACCTAGAAGTAGTTCCAATAGTTGATAAAAGTAGGGAAAGCAGAAGATGGTTTGGGCATGTGTGGAGAAGATTTTCTACAGTATCAGTAAGAAGTGATCTCTGGCAGACCAAAAAGGACATGGGTCGGATTGAAGTAGTGAAAAATGATTTAAGGGCTCATAATTTAACAATGAATATGGCATTGAATAAAATGGAATGGTGAAGCAGATCCATGTAGCCAGCCCCATATAGTTGTGACAAGACTTAGATGATGATGATCATCTGGGGAAAGAAAAAGATGTATCAAAATTAGCATTTTATTCCAAGAATTGGAAAAGAAAAAAAAAAGAGTTCTGAAATATCAAAATAAACAAATAAACAAATGGTTCCAAAAACCCCAACTCTCATTGTCAAAGAACGGAAACTAAACTCAACCTCTTTCAACAAGATTTCAAGTCCTGATAACCAAATGGCCCAAAAAAAGTCCAGCATAACGTTTAAGCATCATATATGGTTGATAGTATCGATGTAGAAGTCTTCTACCCAACAACATCCTTGAACAAACACAAGTTCATTTATATAATCCAATCCCCAATCAGAAAGGAAACCAACTAAAATCAAAAAAGCATGTCCAGCCAATCTTAGAAACACAAAATCCAACACTCATTAATCAACACAATTCACTGCTCAACCCTAAACTTTCTCTTTCTTATTAGAAATCCCACAAGAATAAACAAAACCCACAAGAAATAGCAACAACCCAGTTATAAATCCAAACCCCATCCATCATGAAATAATACCAAACCCAGTCGCCGTAACTTCAAAGTTCTTCCAGTTTCTCCTCATTCATT
>NW_010729158.1:1196053-1209985 GCF_000365185.1 Nelumbo nucifera | reverse complement strand
CCCCCTCCCGCACACACCCCCCAGAAGAAAAGGCAGAATAATGAGAAAGAGAAGAAGCTAATGAATTCAATCAAATAATTTCATGTCATCATTACCATTCATGAAAACCCAAGAAACCCAATATTAAGAACCTAAATTGAAAACCAGAAAAGGTAAGACTCACCGCCATTCTTTCTTAAGGAAGATCAGAATAAACCCAGGAATTCTAGACAAAGAATTCTCCAATGGGTTCAAATTTCTCCTCGTCTACCCTCCTAATAGGAGGCCAAAAAATAAAATTAGAAATACCAAGCTTCTCCACAAATTCCTTCGAAGATCCATGGAAAAAGCGATACAGAACTCATCACCCATTGACCGGCGCCACCGGTAATGTTTGACCTTTCGAACCTCTCTATCTGTCTCTCAGCTCTGTATCAAAAGTCCCCGGCGTACCCCGTCTACGCTTTTATTTACTCGCTCTCATTCCTCACTGTATGTATCATATACATTAGCTTTCATCGTTGACTGTAAAATACCTCTGGTATACGGTTGGTACTGTTAGTTAGTTCAATGGCGGCTTTCAGCAGTTTTATTTTATTTTATTTTTCCTTCTTCTGTCCCTTTTCGTTTTTTTTCTTTTTTTGGTTGGGGTGGAGGGCGGTAGTCAAATTCTTCTGCGAGACTGTGACTCTGTCCCCTCCGACACTTCAGGATAATCAGATATAGAAGCAATTTCCCATTTTTTTCTAGATAAATAAATTATATTATCTAAATTTATATAATATAAAAGTGCCCTAAGATTTCCCATTTCTAAAACCATCAAACACTCCGATTAGACTCAAAGGGCCCTAAGATACCCACCACCATATTTTAGATTTTGAAATTCCCATTTTACCCCTCATCTAGAAAGATTTCTAATCGACTTCTCTCGTCGCTCGCTACTCTCAAAATCAAAGATCTCCACTATGACACCTCCCTCAAGATACACAAACCTCACCAACCCACTTCTTACATTCCAGATACCTGATCAAACCTCACCAATCTTTCCAAAATATGCTAACACCCTCGGAAACCAAATTTTAACCCTAAATTCCTTGATTTCGCCATTCATCCAACAGAGATTTCATTTTAATGCATTTAACATTCCGACACTTCTCGAGCAAAAAAAAAAACAGCAACCCACATGCCCCTTGAAATGATCAAACCCTCCTAAGGCCTTGTAATTCAAATCCATGTCATTCTACCAAAGTCCAACCTATAATTTCCCCATTTACCCATCCATCAAACTAAAATTCTATTTTGAGCTTTCTCATTGGCTGAAATACCCACGGCCTAGATTGTTATGACCCCCACATCTCTAAAGACATTAGACACCCCCGTTAGACTCAAATGGCCTTAAGATACCCATCCACCATATTCTAGACCTTGAAATTCTCATTTTACCCCTCATCTAGAAAGATTTCAAATCAACTTCTCTCGTCGCTTGCTACTCTCAAAATCAAATATTTCTACCACGACACCTCCCTCAAGACACACAAGCCTCACCAAAACTTTCATCAACCACCTGATTGACCACCTAACATTCCAAATCTTAAGATTTTCATTTTGTTCTTCATCTAAAAAGATCCCAAATCGATCATCCTCATTGCTCATTATTCTTAAAACCTCATATCTCTATCTTGACACTTCTACCAACACCCCCAAAACGTACCATAACCTTCATCAACCTCTTGATCAACTATCCAGCCAATTTTATACTTTAGAATACCCATTTTGCCCCTCATCTAAGAAGATTCCAAACCGACCATCCTTATCGGCCACTATTATCTAAGACCTCCAAAACCTCCAATTTCAAAATCTTCTCCATCACACACTACCTGAGACCTCCAAAACTTCCTTCAACTTCTTTATCGACAATCCATCAAATTTTAGACTCTAAAGTGACCATTTTACCCTTCACTTAAAAAGATTCCAAATATACCATCCTCATCGCCCGGTGCTCTCCAAATTCAAGATAATTGTCATCATGCATCATTCGAAACCTCCTATCCCCATCAAAACCCCTCAATCGATGATCCATCAAATTCCAAGCCTTAAAATGACCATTTTACTCATTAAAAAGATTCCAAATGAACAATCCTCGTCACCCAATACTCTATAAATTCAAGATTTTCTTCATCATGCATCATCTGAAACCTCCAATCCTAATCAAAATCTCTTGATTGACAATCTGCCAAATCTAGACCTTAAAATGATCATTTTACCCTTTACTTAAAAAAATTCCAAATAGACCATTCTCGTCACCTGATATTCTTCAAATTTAAGATATTCGTCATCACACATCATCTGACACCTTTAAACCCTATCAAAACCTCTTGATTGATAGCTCAACAAATTTCAGACCCTAAAATGACTATTTTACCCATCATCCAAAAAGATTCCAAATCAAAGGCTTTTATTAGTCGTAATTACCCAAATTCAAGATTTGCATTGTGGTATACCCTCCGATAAGCCTAGACCACACTATCTCCTTCCTAGACGTCTCGACCAACCATCCTCCATTTCCTATACCAAAAATGACCACTTTACCCCTTCATCAAGAACGATCCCTATCTGACGATCCTCGTTGCTCAATATACCCCAAATCATGACTTCACTCTAAAACACCCCCAAGACTATCAAACACCATTGCCACTTTTTTTTGGACGCCCTAAAACCCCGTGAAAAATTTTATTGGGAAATTTCCCATCTTGCCCTTCCATCAAGAGATTCCAATTCTTACAATCTCAGTGGCTGGAATACTTGTTGTTCACATTCTCCCTCCAACCCATTCCAAATGAAGCACCCCCACCTAAACTTCCTTCCATAAAAATTTCATACAAAAATACCCTTCTTACCCATGTCAAATGTCAAGATTCCATTTCCTTGAATCTTATTCGTTCTCCCTAAGGGCCTAAAACACTTTTTAGTCATGTAGGCTTAACTCCCACCCTTAGATTTCACTGGAAAGGGCACATTAAATCTGAAACGTCCATCCCCTTTTAGCCCCTTTCATATTCCAAAAAATTATTTTCTAGTCCCCCACCAAATCCCCATGCCTTTAGTTTTTGCAAGGAAATCCTTCACACTTGTCATTTCCCCAACCATTGAATTTCCTTGGGAGCCTCAAGTTCAATCTAGGACGTCCAAAAGTTGTTTGTCTTTTCCCTTTTACAAAAAATTACACCTTGAATCCTTCCTCACAAGTCCCAAACTCTTAGAATTTGCAAAAAGCCCTCTACCGCATGTCACCTTCTTAACCATTGGATTTCCATCTTTTCCCCATTAATTTTCAACCCTAGGATAAATCCTCACTTTTTAGAAGTCTCAAAACACTCCCCACTCCTTTCTATAAAAATGCAAAGTTTCTTTTCTTTAGAAGGGATTACACTAAAAAAGGGAAAAATGTTTTTTCTTTACATAAAGGAGCCAAAATTTCGACCCCAACAAGAAACCTCTCCTTCCTCTCCATTCTAATGAGAACAAAACCTTTTTTTTTTTTTACACTCTCCCAACGTCCCCAAGCTCTCAAGAACCGAAATCTCTTATTCTCCTCTCTCCCTCTCCTTCCCCTTGGCCTTCCAAAGCTCCGAATCCTCTCCTCTTCTCTTCTCCCATCCCATTATCTTTTTCTTTTTGGTTTTGTTAGTAAGAAAACAAGAAAAAAGAATATCTCTTTCTACTCTTAGTTCATTGAAAGAAATAAAGAGTTAAGAGGAGGAGGAAGAAGAAAGAGTAACCAAGCAAGTTCGGTTCCAAAATTGTGGCGTCATTCCCTTATTCTTCCTCGTTTTTTTGTTCTCCCATTGCTGTCAAGGTTTTGAGAGATACCCCCACAAGAGGTATGTGTTTACAACCTCTCTAATGCCGATCCATTTTTTGTTATTACTTGGATTCACCATAACTTTTCAAAATKTCCAGAGAACCCCATGTCAGTGAGCTTTTGCTTTCAAAATTCACCATCGTTAAAGCACTATTAGTATTCATTGACATAAATTGTTCAGGTTAGCATAAATACAATTTTCATGACCAAATTGCCCCTAAATGGCGAGTCAGCCTTTCAGGTTGTGTTCTTCCATCTTCATTATCCCATACGCTTGCTCTCTTACTCACTAATGGCGCATGAGAATGCTGCAACTCTCAATCTCCAGAATGACAGGGCTGAGAGTGAAAGCACCAAGACCGTGAGCTTCTCTTCCCTCAAGCCACAACTTGTTCTCCAAGCTTCCAAGGTAGTCGAGGCCATTTAGTTGTAGAAGATACTCTATCTTGCTAATCACCCCAATGAACTCCATGACCACCCAAAAACCAGTTATGAATATGCCAATCGAAACCAATACTAGATAAGCGTCTTCCTTGCTCAACCACCATGATCTAAAAGTTTGGTAGCCATTATTCCTCTGACCATCAACTGTGAGACAAACATTTAAACTCCGCCTATTGCAAACAACACTTGTTGGCCCAATCTATCCACTCTCAGCAAGGATATGAAGGTCGAGCCAGTACCCACAACTCCATTCATCACAGCGGACATGAAAGATGTCACCAACTTAATTAGGATTGAAGCTGGGACTATAGCCCGGGCTAGAGAGAGACACCAACCCCAACCGCCTCTAATCTTTTAGGTACTAAAGTTTATGAGATTTGTTGATAATGCTCCAATGCCTACACTGAACTGGAGCCACTGTTAAACTTAAAATCTCCTATGTACTGTGGTGGAGCCATTTCTAAGAGATACAGTGGGACCGACTGCACACAATATAAGAAGATTAGTTACTACTAATTTTATCTTCTCTCTAACAACCATTAAAACTTGGGCTCAGCCAATCAAACTAATGGCGAATCTTGCAACGAAGTTACTTGGGAGGTGCTTGATCATCCAATGAAATGAATTACATGTGGTAAGCTTTTGCTCAACACCCATATCCTATACTTTCCTAGGAAAGTGATTAATCTGAGAGATGTCATCACATCTCCATCCTGTTCCAAGAACAAACTTACTTGAGCTCAGTATAAATTTGAGCGATGTCGTCACATAAATCTGTGAATCCCATGCCAACTTCAAACAAAACATGACCTAATATAAGTATGTATACGTTGAGATAAGAATGTAGAAGAGAGAAAAGTAAAAAGATAAAAGAATTCTTTGTATTGCTTGACCTATCAACCAGGTTGAGATGGGTATGGTATATATACACAAAGAACAAAAATAATAAAAGAAAGTAAGAATAGAATAGGCAGTTGCCTATGTACAAAGATTATAATTAATTCTCTTTCTAATTTAGTGGTTGCCAAATCTGTTTGAGAGCCTTCATTAATAACTGCTATTCTTGGAGGAGAGCTTTCATTGGTAGCTGCTAAAGATCCTTTATTGGTAGCTGCTAAGCTGGACTAAGAGCCTTCATTGGTAACTACCAGACTTGTGGAGTTACCTTCTGGAGAGCTTTCCTTAATACGCCCCCTCAAGCGAAATTGGGTTGGAAACACATAAAGTTTGGACCGGAAAAAATCATATCGAGCCGGAGCAAGAGGTTTGGTAACGATATCAGCCAACTGATCATCAGTAGAAATATATCATACGTCCAGATTTTTACGGAGAATATGATCACACAAAAAATGAAAGTCCACTTCGATGTGCTTGGTACGAGCATGAAACACCGGTTGCACTGCCAAATATGTGGCGCCAATATTATCATAGTAAAGAATAGGCGGAACAGACTGACAAATACCCAAATCCCACAGTAGAGACTGAAGCCACAATAATTCAGTGATGGTGTTAGCTAATGAGCGAAATTCGGCTTCAGTGCTAGAACAGGCAATGGTGGGTTGTTTCTTCACACTCCAAGAAATTAAATGAGACCCAAGAAAAAAACACCATAGCCGCCAGTAGATCGGCGGTCATCAGGGCAACCGGCCCAGTCAGCATCTGAAAAAGCGACTAAATACCCAAGAGAATTAGATGCAAAAAATAGCCCATACTCAATTGTGCCTTTGAGATAACGTAGAATGCGTTTCACTATCGTCCAATGATCATTGGTCAGGTTCTGAAGGAATTGGCAAGCCTTGTTCACAGCAAATGCCACATCTAGTCATGTGAGTGTAACATACTACAAGGCCCCAACAATGCTATGATACTGAGTAGGATCAGGAAGCGGGTCCTCTTGAAATTTAGACAATTTGGACGTGGGAGCCATAGGCGTGGTCAAGGGTTTAGAGGCTTCCAGATTAGTTTTTTTGTAAGAGGTCCAAAATGTAACGCCTCTGAGAAAGAAACAACCCAATCTTGTCTCGATGAGCTTCTACTCCAAGAAAATAGTGTAGAGATCCGAGGTCCTTAAGAGAGAAACTCATGAGATAGATCCAAAATGAGTTGAGAAATATGAGCAATAAAAGAACCAGTAACAATAATATCATCAACATAAACCAAAATATGTAGAGAAATATTATTTTTTGTGTAAATGAAGAGAGAGGGATCACATTGAGAGCTTTTGAAGCCAAGATCATGAAGTCTGCTATTGAGTCGAGAGAACCAAGCCCGAGGGACTTGATGAAGACCATAGAGAGCTTTTTTAATCTTGCAAACATAATCTAGACGTGTCTGATCCTCGAAACACTCGGGCTGTTTCATATAAATATTTTCTTGAATAAATCCATTCAAGAAGGCATTGTAAACATCTAGCTGCTTAATATCCCATCCTTGTGAGGTGGCCAAAGATAAAACCGTACAAACAGTGGCTGGCTTAACAACAGGGCTGAAAGTGTCAGTGAAGTCGACACTAGAAACTTGAGAGAAACCCTGAGCTACTAGTCTGGCTTTGTATCATTCCACAAAACCATCAGGTTTTCTCTTAATTTTGTAAATTCACTTAGAGCCAACAACATTCGTAGATGGATCATAAGGAACAAGTTGCCACGTAGCATTCTGTATGAGAGCAGTTTGCGCATGGTGGGAATTCATGGAACTAGTAGTCATAGAATGTAATTGTATAGCCATCTGATATACAAAAGGTAACTCCCCATTGTCAAGACACTCTATCCCATCCCCGCCCCATCCCTAGTGTCACGCGGGTTTAGAGCAAGGTAACCACTTCTCAATGTCGGGCGAGTTCAGGGGCAAGGCACCCCACTCCTCATCAAGGATGGAGAATCTTTGAACTTCCCTGCCCTATCCCTAGTATTGGGCAGGTTCAAGTAGAAGAGTAAATTGGGTTGTGCTGGGTCGACACGACACGACCCGCATGTGGCCCGCACAAAGTGCGAGTTGTGTCGTGCTGGCCCACCAGGCTTCCCGGGCTGTGCCTCCCTCCTCTAAGATAATTTGAGGGATCGGTTCGACACGACCCCCGGCTCGAGCCCGCACGAGCCTGTGTCGTGCCGTGGATCGGGCTGGTCCATGGGCCAGGCCATGCCACACACCAAGCCAAGCTCAAGGCAAAGCACCCACTCCCAGTCCAAGATTTTTAAAATTGGACCGAATAGGGAACTGTTCTAGGGTCGAACAGTCTGTCTGTCGAACGGATGACCCGCTCTGACAAAAAAATAAAAAATTAGAAAAACAAAAAAGGCCAAAAATTGTTGTCCGGGTTGACAATTTGACCGCCCAGGTCGACGATTCACTAACCAAATAAACAATTTTTGGACAAAAAATGGTTTTGAGGTGAAATGGTGTCCAATTCCCAATTTTTTGGTCTAACCATCTATTTTGGTCAAGCTTTAAAAACACTGTCCTCATCAACCCAATATTCAATTTGATGATAAAAATGATCAAAATGATATATTGAGTATCAACCACATGGAAATTTTCTAAACACTCAAAACCCAGATTCTAATATAAACTAATTTATCTTATATTTTCTAATATAAACTAATAAATAATTTCATTTTTCCAATATTATACTAATTTATCTTAACAATCTATGTAATCATTGGTTGAAATTACAGTTTTCCCTTCCCATACTCATTTATCTTTAATAATTTACACTAAAAGTTACATAATTTTTTAATAGTTTTCCAAAATCTATGAAATGCAATATGTTTTCCTAAAATTCCTAAAATATTCCTATAATTTTCAATAATTATTTAATGCATTTTAAATAATCTTTCAAAAATTTTATATCTTTTAATTTCTAAAATGTTATTTTATGATTTTTTTTTTTGAAAAAATTATTACATTTGTGTAGTTATGGAGATTTATTGAAAATTATTTTAAATTGTTTTTAAATATTTATTTTTATTAAGTAGTTTACTAACAAAATTACACTAATTTATCTTTTATTTTCCAATATAAATTATGTAATAATTTCATTTTCCAACATTATAATATTTTATTCCCCCATCTGCATTTGGTTATTAACTATAATAATAGCAATAACTAAAATTGTATACTTTTTTATAACCGTTAAATATAATTCTCAATTTTATAGAAATTAGTTAAAGAGTTTTCAATATGAAATGTTGTTAATTAACATGAATATAACAGTATTTACCCAAAATGCTTTAAAAAGTCATGATGAATTAATTAATAACAATATTTATTAATTTCTGGTAGTTTACTAACCGTACTAATAAGAATATTTAATTTTTGGTAATTTACTAACCGTATTTATTAACTTTTAGTAATAACACTATTTAATAATCATTGAATAAGGGTTAGATTAAATATTAACTGTGTTTAACCATTTGTTAGTTAATATTAATATTTTAAATGAGAGAGTGGATATAGATTGGGGGAGAGATTTTAGGAATTGATTGGAGAGTGGGGTAACACGATATGTTCCTATAATGGCTTAGAGGAGATACCTTAGGAGAGATTCTAAGAATATTTTTAGGTAATTGGATTGGGAATGGTGACATGGCTTAATGGGAGTGGTGGGAAGGGGAGAGCAGAGAGAGTAAAGGAGAATGCAGGGTGGGGTAATGGAGTAAGGAGAGTCATGCCGATGTGGGCCGTCTTTAAATTGATTCAATAACTCTAAGCCAATCGTCTTTAAATTATTGCCTTTTGCTAACAAATATACCTAAGGCAACAATTTATAAGAAAGAATAATGCATCTATGTTGGCAGTTACAATCACCGCCTTAATGACATAAAATATATATCTATGGTGGTGGTTTATATAGTAACTTATTCTTTGGTAAAGTGTAAGCTTGTAAATGGTTTGACTATGTCCCTAAGGCGGTCTTTGTCCTCTAAGCCAACACCCATGACTTAGGACATCACAAACATGGATAGCGGCCATTAAACCGCCAGCTCGTGTCTATGCCGACTGTTTTGTGACCGCCAGCCTAGCGGTCACACCCATGCTCGTGTATTGAATCCAGTCTATGAGCTGGGAGTTTCTTATTGGATCTCCTATTTAGTAATGAGGAAGAGAAAGAATTGATGCTTGACGAGAGGTTAGAGAGAAGGGTATTTTGCGATTTAAAAAAAAAATTAAAGTGCATATGACATCACATGCTCAAGATAAGAGATGGAAGGCTAATGACTAGACTTGAGTGCATATTTCTCAATATTCAGGGTTACTAAATGTTGCACTTGAAAGTTCAAGGCCTTAAGTGTCACTATCCCCAAATTAAAGTATATGATATCTATTTATAATTTATCCTTTTATTTTTTTGATAGTGTAATTTACCCTTTGAAATAAATGAATACATGTGACCGAGTTACACGTATAAGTAGGGGTAAAACTATAATTTCACCTTATGGCTTTCAATCATCATCTCGACCAGAAATAACCACTCCAACAACCAATACTAGAGCGTGGTTATTCATTTTGATTTATCTTTCTTTGATCTATGATTTCTAATTTCTGTTAGTGCATCATTAGACTTGGGGCCTGTTTGTTTGTTCTGAAGTCTGACATCTGAAAGTGCAATAATTACATTAAGAGGTATATTGGTATTGGTAAACTTTTCTTTCCTCTGAACTCTGAATGTAGAGAATGTTGTTTCTGAATTCTGAATTCTGAAAATTATCAAATATCCATTTTGACCCATATATGAGAATTTTTGTTTATCTTTTTGGGGGGTATCATTAGAAAACAAAAAGTTGTATGATTGCACTTTAAGAAATAAGAGATAAGAGGAAACGAACAACCATTTTTCTCTTAAAGTTTAAAAGATTCCTCTTAAGAGATAAAAGTTAAGAGGAAACAAACAAGCCCTTAATCTAATTCCTTTGTCAGATATGTTAATGGATAGCATTCTGAACATTGATTTGTATTCTTACATGTGGTTTCTTTCTTACCAATACTCTATAATAACGAAACTCTTATATGTAATAATGATATTTACCATATACCCTTTCATGGTCCAGTGTCAATTAAAGCCTCAAATTGGACAAGTTTGTTATTTTTCTTTCCCTAAAGAGCAATATTTTGCAACTTGAAAGAAAATCACCATAGTTTTTCATAAAACATTGCCTACTTCATCAACCTACACTAAGGGTTCATTTGGTTCGCAAATAGGATCAGAATCACCTACTCCTATGCATTCCGTTTGGTTGGGAATTGGAATTGGATTACAATTGTTGTTGTTTGGTTCATTTGGAGTTAGAATAGGAATGAATTGAAAATTTTCAATTTTTTATTAGTCTATTTATTACTTTATTAATATTTTATGAATATATAGTTATTATTTAATTAATACTTTGTTATTATTATTTTATTAATATTTTACTAATATTTTATTAATATTTTAATTGTTAATATATTCTTATTTTATTAAATTTTTTATGGAAACCGAAATGTGCTACACAAGACGGGGCGGGGGGAGGGGGGTAGCACGTCCCCACGAGTCTACAAAACAAATGAGAGACAAAGAAGAGGGAAGATTAGAGGGGTCAAGAGAGAGGGAGTCTCCCATGTTATCTAGCGCTAAGTGGGTTAAAAGATCTACCGCTTGATGGTTCTCAGGTCACCCACATTCCTACTAAATGGCAGCTCGGACAAAGGGATGCTGAGGTCAGAAGACCAATATGCAAGACATATGAAGTCAGAGTACCTAGGGTTTGGACCCGGGCTTGGCACTTCGATGCTTAAGTTAGTCGATTTGGTTTCAAGAAAGTAGAGAATATGAGAGCAAGAAAGTATTCTTAGTTTGCACTTAATCGCACATACCTTGTGAAGGAGTGGAGCCTTTATATAGGCTTTGAGGTCCAAGAGCCATGTCCAAGATATCCGAGAGCGATAGGCCTTATCTCAACTTGTTATCTTTGGGGCACATTGCACTGGCACTGGCACTGGCAACAATCCTCATCCAGGGTCACCTTTGCTAGGTGGGCGACATGTCGTTGTCGGTTTTGGAGCCAATAGTTATGCTAACTAGATAAAGACAACTTACCATGTAGGTCGGTACTCCAAAGGTCAATTGGCTACTTAAGTCGTTCGTTGCCCAGGTTGGGGAGGTCAAACAAGCATCCGAAATCATCAACTTGTTCTCCCGTAGTGATGTGCTTCGCTCAACTGAAGGACAACATGCTATTCTTCCTTGTCAAGATGTAGGTCGAGTTAGTCAGTTTAGGTCAACCTATCTCTATCAGACCTATCCCCACATGACACCAAGATGTCAATAGTCATGTGTCCCGTTGTAATTGGTTGGCCAAATCACCCCTCATCAATTATCATATTATTACCTTTCATAATATTTTATTATTTAATTATTAATGGTTTATTATTATTTCTTGAATTGTTTTTATATTATATTATTATTATATTTAATAATTAATATCTTTGTTTGTTATTATTGATTCATTAATATTTTATTAATATTAAGGTTTGGGGTTTTTGTCATGAATTCCTTACTTCTTGATAGACTCTACAATGGGAATCCCTTTCTCTAGGGGGGGCTTGGAATGGCCATTCCTCCAAGAATGAAAATCAAAATTCCATTCCTGCCAGACAAACAGTTGGAATCGGATTCCAATTCCAAGCACCTATTCCAAAAAACCAAATTAATGGACCCTAAATTTTGTAAAACCACAAGGGCAAAAAAATCTATCACATAAAACAATAATCGGAGCAAAAGCAAAATTTTCTAACATTAGATGATATTGTCGTTTGGTATTCACTTTAACACTTAAACAACATTCTCGTCCATGAATTTGGTAATGGAAAGTATAGGAATTTGAATCCATTGTCGGCATTATTTTTCAGATTGAGGTATTGGTATTTTTGTGTGTTCCTCGTTTGAATTGTAAGAAAACATGAAGAAGAAGAAATGAGTAATGCCAAACACCTCACTCAATATATGAATTTTAAGAATTTTCTAGAATTGATGCATAATAGGACTAGCATCTTAATTTGAATTTATCTATATATACTTCCTCCTGTCCCACTTTCTACTCTACCTTGGAGCTTTGTGCTGATTCACTATTTTCAATACTTGGTTTAAGTTTTGCACATCAAGCCCTCGGACGAACCATGCAGTATCATCTGGGCTTTGAGTGCTTCGATATGGTTGTTGGAATCAGTATTCCCGTTGTMCTTGTCGAACTGTGGTGCCTGCCACTATGTAGGGGGAGCTCGTCCAAGATCTCTTGGACGAAGGGTGGCTCCTTGACGGGCTGGCCACTTAGTTGCACGGGCTGGTCTACGGGTAGCGCCACGCTCCTCTGGGCTTGACTGCACTCCAACTCGATCAAGCGTTGTCGGAGGTTTCGGATCTCTACATCCCTATCATCTAGAGCTGCGGCGTGTGTGGCTCTTTCCTTCTTGGGCCACGCTAGGCGGTCTTTGACCGAACTGGACTCGACAACAGAGACAACCTAGGGCAGCGTCTGTTTGTCGAGCCTTTCCTTGGCTGGGATCCAGGTAGTCTAGCGAGTCCTGCTACAGTTGTCGGGTTCTCGAGATCGGGTAGAGGAGATGGATCTTCTCACGGTATCTTGCTTTTCTTGGTCATACCACGTTCTCTTCTTGTCCAACCAATGCATTTTGGGGTCCTCGGGGCAAGGATCAGCCTTCGTATGTGTCGGGGCAGGAGGGGGGACAGTCTAAGTGGGCGCCGCCGCAGATCCCAGCAACTGCATCATCACCAAGATTTGGTCGACCTTTTCTTGCATCGCTTGTAATTGAGTGGGGTCAACCATGAATGGTTGTGGTTGTTGGGTTTCCTGGTGCGGAGGGCTGCGACGACAGGATTCCCGAGATGGGCATCGGCCAATTGAACGCTCATAGTGGTTTCTTGGCATCTTGATGGATTCTTGACTACGCAGCGAGAGAGATTTAGGGAAGGATTTTTGTGCGTATCCCACAGACGATGCCAATTTGATGCTGCTCGATCCTAGGTAGTGCAAGAACCGAGGTCACAGTTAGATGATCCTTGCCAACTGGGTGGAGCCGAGGTGGAAGGACGGAACCGYGCACCAAGATCTGCGAACACAAAGTCAGTTAGAGGCCCGAGGAGTTATCCCCGGGTAGATACTCAGATGCTCAAGTCAGTAGAAAAAAAGGGGAATCGGGCCAAACAGTTGGAGGACAGTGCTGGTCCAAGCAAAGTAATAGTCGAGAGTTGGAAATTGGATCATTTACCTTGAGTGGAGGTACCTTTTTATAGCCGAAGATCCGTGTCCTGGTCGGATGAGGCTTCTGGGGTTGTCGGGATGAGGTTAGTTGTTGAGGTCTTTGGGATAAGACTTAATCCCCAACGGAGTTGCCCCCATCCTATCTCCTGTCTTGGTCGTGCTTATCCGCATGTCGTGGGATCGTCGTGGCTGAGGTGATTGGGCAGCCATTTGGTGTCCGGAGCCAGTTCAACCATGACCCAAACAATTATTAATTATAATAATAACAATAACTAAAATTTTATACTTTTTGATAATTGTTAAATATAATTCTCAATTTTATAGAAATTAGTTAAAGAGTTTTCAATTTCTATAAAATGTTGTTAATGAGTTAATTAATAACAATATTTAATA
>NW_010729158.1:1185820-1195992 GCF_000365185.1 Nelumbo nucifera | reverse complement strand
TATTTATTAACTTTTGGTAATAACACTATTTAATACTCATTGAATATGRGTSKGATTAAATATTAACYRTATTTAACTATTTATTAATTAATATGAATATTTTAAATGAGGGAGAGTGGATATAAATTGGGGGGATGCATTTTAGGAATTGATTAGGGAGTGGGGAAACATGATACTTTCCTATTGGTTTAAATGAGATACCTTAGGAGAGTAATTATAGGAAGTGGTGGGAAGGGGAGAGGAGAGAAAGTTAAAGAGAATGCAGGGTGGGGATAATTGAGCAAGGTGAGGCATGGTAACAGGGACCCATGTGACGTAGGGGCTTTGTTAAGCGAAAGTTAAACAATAGAAATACATAAGAGTATATAATTGTTTTATATTTTAACTTTTTAATAAACAATCCGATCAAACTCAAAGTTGGTTGGTTTACTGGTATTTCAGATCGGCTTTGGTTTAATAAATACATATTAATATTTTATATTTTAAATTTAATTTTTTAATACGATAAGGTAGGAAAATTCCCATATTTCTTACTCTAAAATATTTTATATCATAGATTTAATTTTTGTAATTTATTTTTTAATAATATCATTGTAATTTATAAAATTTAAAGTTAATTTTTAAGTTTAAATCTTTTGAACAAACAAACTAAACTGAAAATAGACCCAAATCGATACAACTCGAGTTGGTGGGTATTCACTAATGGTCAAACTCAACCCGATTTGGTCGGTTTTCTGGTATTTCAGATCGGCTTTGGTTTAGTAAATATATATTAATATTTTATATTTTAAATTTAATTTTTTAATACGGTAAAGTAGGAAAATTCCATATTTCTTACTCTAAAATATTTTATACCATAGATTTCATTTTTGTAATTTATTTTTTTAATAATATCATTGTAATTTATGACATTTAAAGTTAATTTTTAAGTTTAAATCTTTTGAACAAACAAACTAAATTGAAAATAGACCCAAATCGATACAACTCGAGTTGGTGGGTATTCACTAATGGTCAATCGGTTTTGAGTGACAAACTGCGGACTTGACCAGATCGATTTGGTTGGCGAAACAGCCTGCAATTTTACTGAACCAATCATTGAACACTCCTAATTTCAACTAAATTTATAGTCTAATATATAATAAATAGCAATAGTTTAATCTCCAATAATTATTGAAAATTTATAGTAAACGTACAAAATCATTGAAATAAGTTTATAATGAAAGTATAATAGATATATAATAAAAATACAATAATTACTAAAAATATACTAAATTTGTCAATTAATATTGTAATCTCAAATAATAGTTTAATCTCTAATAAATATTAATCTATAAATTATAAAAAATATATAATTAGTAAAAATGAATTTATAACAAAAATACAATAAATACGATAAATTAAATTTTAAAAGTTAAATCATAGTTGTTTAATCTCCAATAACTATTGATAATTTTATTTTAAATAACAAAATAAAAATAGATTTATAAATAATTACTGAAAGCATATTTATAAAATACAATAAATAATTACTGAAAATAAAATAAATATTAATTATAGTATATATAAATACATAATGAATATACACTATTATTGTAAAATTATTACTAATAAATATAATTTTGTTGATAGTTATTTTCCAAAATTATTAATTGATATAAGTGAAATTAGTTATTTACAATATTATTTAGTTATTGAAATAATATTGTTATTTAAATTCTTAAAATATTAATTATTTATTGAATTTAATAATCCACAAAATTATAATTGTACTATTATTACATAATTCATTGTTAATTTTGTAAAATATTAAATTATTCATATGAATATTATGAATTCTATTATAATCGTTTTTCTACTTTTAAGATTTTTTTTAAATTTATTACATAATTTCGTTATTTTAACTATTTACAATTTTTTCATGTTAAATATTTTGTTATTTAAATATTTAACTAATACGTAAACTATTTAAAAGCTTTCATTATTTTAATGTTATTATGTAATATTAAATATTTTGTTATATTATTTAGCTATTTTTAATGTTTTTTATTTAAGATTTTTAGTTATTGAAATATTAAAATAATGTTCTATATTTTAGTGTTAAATTTTTGTATTATTTGAGTAACATTTAAATTGAATAATTCGTAAAATTATAATTAATATTGTTACTGCATAATTTCAAGATGAATTTTGTAAAAATATTGATTTATTAATAATATGAATATTATTAAATCTATTAATTTTTTGTGTTTTGAATAAATATTTTAAATTTAGTATATAGTTTCCTTATAACCTTTAAATAGTTCTTAATTTTTTCTAATTGAAACTTTCTTTAGATAGATTTAGATAAAAAGTGGGGGAGAGGATAAATAGGAACTAGAGGTAGTTTAGGAGAGAATCTCTCTACTAAATTAGAGATAATTTAAGAGATAAATAGGAGTTAGAGATAATTTTGGAGATAAATAGGAATTAGAGACAATTTTGGAGGAAGTGGTGCCACTTGGCTAAGCATTAGAAAAAACAAATACTTCTTTCTTTATGGTTGTTAGAAATATTTAAGCATGTGTGATTTCCTTATTGGTTTAATGGGTAATTATGTGGAAATAAAAAAATAAAAAATTCAAAAAATGGAGAAAATAGATAAATAGCTTCTCTCAAAGGAGAGACATGATGACATGAACAGACCAATTTATATATATATACTAGCAAGGACCCATGCGATGCACGAGAAAATCTAAAAGATTTAATAATTTTATTTTTCATTTAATGTTAATTTATAAAAAAAAAATTATTGTTAATTGAATATGAACAAATATTTTTAATAAACTTAGTTTTATTAATAATTTGTAGTAATTTTAATAAATTTTATTCTTTTTATTATTTTTAAATGAAATTTTGATTAATTTTAAAATAAATAAAAATAATTATAAAAGTTTTATTAATTCCACTAATAATTAACAATTATATAGGAATGACAACATGGTAGGTTCAAGGCAAGGCACCCCATCCCTTTCCCTGCCCCATTGTCAAGACACTCTATCCCATCCCCGCCCCATCCCTAGTGTCACGCGGGTTTAGAGCAAGGTAACCACTTCTCAATGTCGGGCGAGTTCAGGGGCAAGGCACCCCACTCCTCATCAAGGATGGAAAATCTTCGAACTTCCCTACCCTGTCCCTAGTATTGGGCGGGTTCAAGTAGAGGAGTAAATTGGGTTGTGCTGGGTCGACACAACACGACCCGCATGTGGCCTGCACAAAGTGCGAGTTGTGCCAGCTGGCCCACCAGGCTTCCTGGGTTGTGCCTCCCTCCTCTAGGATAATTTGAGGGGTTGGTTCTACACGACCCATGGCTCGATACCGCACGAGCCTATGCCGTGTCATGGATTGGGCTGGTCCATGGGTCAGGCCATGCCACACACCAAGCCAAGCTCAAGGCAAATCACCCACTCCCAGTCCATGATTTTTAAAATTGGACCGGATAGGGAACTGTTCTAGGGTCGAACGGTCTGTCTGTCGAACGGATGACCCGCTCTGACAAAAAAAATAAAAAATTAGAAAAACATAAAAGGCCAAAAATTGTTGTCCGGGTTAACAGTTCGACCGCCCAGGTCAACGATTCACTAACCAAATAAACGGTTTTTGGACAAAAAACGGTTTTGAGGTGAAATGGTGTCCAATTCCCAATTTTTTGGTCTAACCATCTGGTTTGGTCAAGCTTTAAAAACACTGTCCCCATCAACCCAATATTCAATTTGATGATAGAAATGATCAAAAGGATATATTGAGTATCAACCACATGGCAAATTTYTAAAAGTACACTAAATTGTCTTTAATATTGAAAAATGTAATTTTATAAAAATTTTGAAAATTTATTATGCTTGTGTAATTTTGAAAATTTATTCAAATTTATTTAAATTTTTATTAAATAATTTATTTTCTTTTTAAATGGTTTACTTACAGAATTATACTAATTTATCTTATAATTTCTAATATAAACAAACCAATAATTTCCTTTTTTCAATATTATACTAATTTATCTTAATAATTTGTGTAATTATTTGTTCAAGTTATAGTTTTCCATTTCCCATAGTCATTATTGCAATGAAAATTACATAATTTTTCAATGGTTTTCCAAAATCTATCAAATGTAATAAATTTTCCTAAAATTTCCAAAATATTCTAATAWTTTTCAATAATTATTTAATGCATTTTAAATAAACTTCCAAATACTTTACATCTTTTAATTTCAAAAATGTTATTTTACGAAAATGTAGTTTTATATAAATTTTTGAAAAATTTATTACATTTGTGTGACTATGGGGATTTATTGAAATTTTTTTAGGTTGTTATTAAATATATTTTTTTATTTGATAGTTACTAACAAAATTACACTAATTTATTTTTTATTTTTAAATATAAATTAATTAATAATTTCATTTTCTAACATTATAATATTTTATTCCCCCATTTGTATTTGGTTATTAATTATAATAATAACAATAACTAAAATTTTGTACTTTTTGATAATTGTTAAATATAATTCTCGATTTTATAGAAATTAGTTAAGAGTTTTCAATTTCTATAAAATATTGTTTAATGAGTTAATTAATAACAATATTTATTAATTTTTGGTAATTTACTAACCATACTAATAAGAATATTTAAATTTTGGTAATTTACTAAATGTATTTATTAACTTTTGGTAATAACACTATTTAATACTCATTGAATATGGGTGGGATTAAATATTAATCATATTTAACTATTTATTAATTAATGTGAATATTTTAAATGAGGGAGAGTGGATATAGATTGGGGGGATGCATTTTAGGAATTCATTACGGAGTGGAGCAATATGATACTTTCCTATTGGTTTAAATGAGATACCTTAGGAGAGATTATAGGAATATTTTTTTGGTAGTTGGGTGGCATGGCTTAATGGGGGTGGTGGAAAGGTTGAGGAGAAAAAGTCAAAGAGAATGCAGGGGTGGGGATAATGGAGCTAGGAGAGGCATGGTGACGGGACCCCTGCTTTGTTAAGCGAAGTTAAACAATAGAAATACATAAGAGTATATAATTTTATATAATTGTTTTATATTTGAACTTTTTTGATAAACAATCCGATCAAACTCAACCTGAGTTGGTCAGTTTTTTAGTATTTTAGATTGGCTTTGGTCTAATAAATTATATATTAATATTTTATTTTTAATATGAAAAAGTAGGAAAATTCGTTTATTCGTTAGTCTAAAATATTTTATATCATAGATTTAATTTTTGTAATTTATATTTTAATAATATCATTGTAATTTATGAAATTTAAAGTTAACTTTTTAAGTTTAAATTTTTTGAACAAACAAACTAAACCGAAAATAGACCCAAATAGATACAACCCGAGTTGGTGGGTTTTCGTTAATGGTCAATCGGTTTCAAGTGACAAACTACGGACTTGACTAGATCGATTTGGTTGACGAAATAGCTTGCAACTGAACCGAACCAATCATTGAACACTCCTAATTTCAAATAAATTTATAGTCTAATCCTTAATAAATAACAATAGTTTAATCTCCAATAATTACTGAAAATTTATAACAAATGTACATAATCATTGAAAATAAGTTTGTAATGAAAATATAATAGATATATAATAAAAATACAATAATTACAAAAATATAATAAACTAGTCAATAAATAGTGTAATCTTAAATAACAGTTAAAATCTCTAATAAGTATTAATCTGTAAATTATAAAAAATATATAATTACTAAAAATAAATTTATAACAAAAATACAATAAATATGACAAATTAAATTTCAAAAGTTGAATAATAGTTGTTTAATCTCCAATAATTATTGATAATTTTATATTAAATAACAAAAATAAAAATGCATTTATAAATAATTATTGAAAGCATATTTATAAAAAAACAATAAATAATTACTAAAAATAAAATAAATATTAATTATAGTAAATATAAATATATAATGAATACACACTATTATAATTTTGTTGGTAGTTATTTTCTATAATTATTAATTGATATAAGCGAAATTAGTTATTTACAATATTATTTATTATTTAAATAATATTGTTATTTAAATTCTTAAAATATTAATTGTTTATTGAATTTAATAATCCGTAAAATTATAACTGTACTATTATTACATAATTCGTTATTAATTTTGTAAAATTTTAAATTATTATTAATATGAATATTATGAATTATATTATAATTATTTTTCTACTTTTAAGAATTTTTTTAAATTTATTACATAATTTCGTTATTTTAACTATTTAAAATTTTGTCATGTTAAATATTTTGTTATTTAAATATTTACATAATATGTAAATTATTAAAAAAATTTCATTATTTGAATTTTATTTATTTTAATGTTATTACATAATATTAAATATTTTGTTATATTATTTAGCTATTTTTAGTGTTTTTTACTTATGTTTTTTAGTTATTGAAATATTTAAATAATGTTTTATTTTTAATGTTAAATTTTTATTATTTGAATAACATTTAAATTGAATAATTCATAAAATTATAATTTATATTGTTACTACATAATTTCATGATGAATTTTGTAAAGATATTGAATTATTAATAATATGAATATTATTAAATCTATTCATTTTTTGTGTTTTGAATAAATATTTTAAATTTAGTATGTAATTTCATTATACCATTTAAATAGTTCGGAATTTTTTTAATTGAAACTTTTTTAGATAAATATAGATAAAAAGTGGAGGAGATGTTAAATAGGAGTTAGAGATAATTTAGGAGAGAATCTCTCTACTAAATTAGAGATAACTTAAGAGATAAATAAGAGTTAAAGATAATTTAGTTGATAAATAGGAATTAGAGACACTTTAGGAGTAAGTGGAGGAAAGTGGTCCACTTTGCTAAACATTAGAAAAGCAAATCCAATCTTTCTTTATGGTTGTTAGAAATATTTAAGCATATGTGATTTTCTTATTGGTTTAATGGGTAATTATTTGGAATTAAAAATTAAAAAAAAAAACAGAAAATTAGGAAAGGGTGTTTGAAGCAAGGAGAGGGTTGCTGACATGGCAGGACCAATTTTAATATATATACTAGCGGGGACCCATGCGATGCACGGGATTTGGTAAAAAAAGTGAAATAATGCATTTATAAATACTTCTAATTAAATACTGTAATTAATTAATACTGTATTTTTTAAAATAATATTAATTATTAAAAATTAAGAATAATAATGCAATTGTAAATACTTCTAATTAAATCATTTATAGCTTGTAATTTTATGTTATTTATAACATAATAGATATCACCAATGTATTTTACATTAAGCTTAAGGCCATAACCGACTTGAACGAAGTGTTTCTTGGTGGAAAGCGCACCTGAAAACCAAGCTGAAATGGAGAAGAGTTACCAAAGTCTCATTTCAGAATCCAAGGAAGAAGAAAAACAAAAAACAAAGAAAAACCACACTAAAATGAAAAAACGATGCATTTTAAAAGAAAAATGAAAAACAAAGAAAAATGAAACTTATCTCTCCAACTTACTATAAGATGAAAAACAAAAAACAAAGAAAAAATTACTAACCTAAAACTTATCTCCAACGTTCTCACTACCAATATGTAAACCTCTTCAAAACTTTATTTCCAACGTACTTGAAACTATTGAAATAGGATTTATCTCCAACGTTGTCACAGAGTTTACTTTCTGTGAACACAATACAGAATGATAAAAATCTAAAGAACGATACATAGTTTACTTTCAAAAAATAGGATTTAACCCCTAGAAAAATGGAAAACATAATCTAAAACATACCTGATATGTGTTCACTGATAAAAAGCTGGAGGATGTGGCTTTATTCTTCTGTGTTCACCGATCTTAGATTTTTAATACCTGAGGTGGCTTTGTAACTTTGAGTGAGATGCACTGGAAGAAGAAAGGAGAAAAGTGTTGACATGGCATGTCCAATTTTAATATACTGGTAATTTCTTGGCTAAAACTAATTAAATATAATTACCTGATAATTATGTGTAATTTTATGCTATTTATAGCTTAGATTATAATTACTGTTTAATAGTATGAATTATACTACTGTTAATTAATAATTAATGTTAATTAATTAAATGTAATTTTCTGGTAATTATAATTTATAGCTTAACTTATAATTACTGTTAATTACAATAATCAGTGTTAATTACTATTAATTAAAAATATATTATTTTTTAAGATAATGTATTTATTAAATAGTGTAAATCAAATAATGTATTTATTAATACTGTAACTATTTATATGTAAATAAATGTAATTTTTTGAAAATAATTACTGTTAATTATTAAATTACCATATGTTGATTTTTGTTAATTATATAAATAATTACGGTTAATTTTGTGATAATCACTGATTATTATAATTAAATAGTGTAAATTAAATACTGTTAATTAATAGAAACAGTATTTTTTAGAATAATGTTAATTATTCCAAATTATGAAAATACTGTTAATTATAAAAAATAATTACTGTTAATTTTCTTTTTTTGAAAATACTGTTATTTAATAAATACATTGTTTTTAAATAAATAATGTAATTAACAAAATACTTTATTTATTAAAATTACTGTTAATTAATTTAATATTGTAATTAATACTGTTAATTAAGAAATACTGTATTTTTAAAATAACGTTAGTTACTAAAAATTATAAAAATACTGTAATTATGAAAGGTGTTGTAATTAAAATAATAGTGTAATTATTAACGTCAACCAATAAATAATACTGTAATTACAGTTAATTACAGCATTTATTAACGTTTGGACGTTAATTATCTCACAACCAATCCACGTAATCAACATTAAATTTGTTGACGTTAACAAATACTGCAATAATTACAGTATTTATTAACGTTTGGACGTTAATTATCTCACAACAAATCCACGTAACCAACATTAAATTTATTGACGTTAATTATTGTTAATGTTAATCAACATTAACTATCGTAATTAACCGTGTAATGGAGGGTTGGTGGAACCGTCCTAAAATGGTTGGGGTTCGGACGTACCCGATATTCCATCGAAAACCCGTTTTCGTTGTCTTCTTCGCCCGACGGTTGAAACGGGTTCTGCGACGACCCGGTTAACTTTGTTTTTCATTTTTTAATGCTTTTTTTTGTTGTTTTCTCTACTTTTTAATGAATCGATTTTATTTTTGATACTCAGCATCAGAAAAACACATAATAATTCATCCAAAAATGCAAAAAAAAAATCACCTAATCAAATCTATTTTTCGCAAAAAAAGTCTAAACAATCAAATTGGAGATTCGAATCTAATACTTGAATAAAGTCAGAAAGAAAAAACATGCACGAGAGTCCAACGGTTTTTGTAAAGAAGCTTGAAACTCCAAAGTTCATAGGCTTCCTATAAGATAAAATTTAATGGCAGACGTGGGCGGGCGGGGCTTTGGAAGTCCAAACGTTCCCCAGGCTTCCTAAAGACTGATTATTACATGAATTAAGAAATTAAGAAAAAAAAAAAACAACACAGTAGAATAAGGGGTTTCCAGCAAGAGAGACCTGACATGACAGCACAGTAGAATATATATATATATATATATATATGGTGGTGGTTTATATAAATGACAAATTCCATCTAAATTGGCGATTGTGACCGAAATCTAATTGTTTAAATAGGAAAGTATGAAACCAATACTGGCGGTCAGAAAGTAATCTGTTTTTTGGTGAAGTGTAAGTTTGTGAATGGTTTGATTAAGTCCCTAAGGCGGTCTTTATCTTCTAAGCAACACCCATGATCAAGGTTTAAAATTTCGATACTATACATTTGATACAGAATATATATGGAAATCGGGGGCGTATTGGAGATGTATGGGGACGTATCGATAGCTTATCGACGAAAAAGATACAGGCAAAAACTAAAAAAAAAAAATTAAAAGGGAAAAGCAACCTTCTTGTCCCTGAAATAAGCCTTCTTTTACCCAAAAATGACTTAAAAACTCCAAACTCCATTCCTAGAGTGTTAGATTTGCAAAACTTTGCAAAAAACAAGTGTGAATTATTAATATTTTAAAGATTTTTCAAAATTTGAAAAAATATGGCAAAAATAGGTAATTTTTTTCAATCTTTTATAATATCTTGTGATTTCTTTTTTTTTCTTGAATGTTTAAA
>NW_010729158.1:1162499-1185785 GCF_000365185.1 Nelumbo nucifera | reverse complement strand
TTTTATAATTTGATCACAATAATTGAATATATTATAATTCTATGGATGATATATCATATCCATAGACCAATTGAAAGTTCTTTAATAATTTTTTTTTATTTTTATATTTTTAGAATTAAAAAATAAATAAACAATTAATTATATTTTATTATTTGATCACAATGATTGAATATACTATAATTCTATGGATGATCAATCATATCCACAAAGCAATTGAAATTTCTTCTTTAATAACTATTTTTTGAATATATTATATAATGTTTATTTATTTTTTAAAATTTTGGAATGAATAATAAATAATAATTATTTAAAAAATAAATAATTATTAATTATATTTTCACATAGAAGTTGTGCCAATGCATGTTTCATGGTTGGATAGGAGAGTTGGGTTTTTCTCATACCATAATACATTGAAACTTAAGAATTATAATTTATAAATTATAATTAAGCATAGGATTTTTAATGAAATTATAATTAGCTATAATATATTTCTTCATAAAACTATTAAAATATAATAGTTTAATGTATATACACCTCATTGAGGTCTTATATTTATTGTTGTTGATGTATTTTTATGATTTATTAAAGTATTTATAGTGTTTCTAAGTGTATCTATGCGTATCTTATTTTTTCTCCGATACGCATGCGTATTCAAAGCGTATCCCGATACATCTCTTAAAATTGTCATTCCAACACACTTGACGTTTCCGATACTTTGAACTTTGCCCATGACTTTGGACGTCACAAACATGGATAGCGGCCACTAAACCACCAGCTCGTATCTATGCCGACGGTTTTGTGACCGCCAACCTATAGGTCATTTTTCTTGTACTGAATCCAGTCTATGAGGTGGAGTTTCTTATTGGATTTACGATTTAGTAATGAGGAAGGGAAAGAATTGATGCTTGACGAGAGGTTAGAGAGAAGGGTATTTTTGGGATTCAAAAAATTTTTAATGTGCATATGACATCACATGTTCAAGATAAGAGATAGAAGGTTAATGACTAGAGTCATTAACGAATACATGTGACCGAGTTACACGTATAGGTAGGGTAAAACTATAGTTTCCACTATAAGTTACAACACAATTCGATCATTTGATTAAAAGCCCTAGTCCCCTTTCTTCTTCTCACAGCACGAGAGACCAAAACTGTACCCTATGGCTCTCAATCATCTTGACCAGAAATAACCACTCCAACAACCAATACTAGAGTGTGGTTATTCATTTTCATTTATCTTTCTTAGATCTATTATTTCTAATATTGTTAGTGCATCATTAGATTTGATATAAGTCCTTTGTTAGATATGTTTATGGACGGAATTTTGAACATCGATTTGTATTATTACATGTGGTTTCTTTTTTACCAATACTCTATAATAATGATACTCTTAGGCCCTGTCTGATTTTTGGTAAGTTATTTATTCGGGTAAATGCAATTATCTAAGTAAGTTTTTTCTAGAAAATATTTACCTGGGTAAGTACGGCCATGTTTGGTTCAATTCTCATTCTTTCTCATTCTTACTCAAGATAAAATTCTAAAATGGAAAAGAATGGGTAAAAATAGGCAGAGTGAGAAAATATTGCTATGAATCAAACACTTTTTTTTTCTAAAAATAAATTCTTTTCAGACTGACAAGTGTCCTATGTTGCTCATTTTCATAAAAGTGCTCTCATAAAAGTACTTCCATAAAGTACTTTCATAAAAGTGCTTTTACAAAAGTACTTCCGTAAAATTGCTTTTATAAAAGTACTTCTATAAAAATGCTTTCATAAAAGTGCTTTCGTGTAAAAGTACTTTTACAAAAGTGCTTTCATAAAAGTACTTTTATAAAAGTGYTTTTGCAAAAGTAAGCATCTATGAAAACAGTTTTATAGGTAGAGTTTCCTCAAAGAATGAAATGAGCAAGATGGGGCATGATTATTTTTCATGCTGCAAGCTAATCAATTTTTGTGCTAGGAGCTGATTTTTCATTCTTAAAGGAATGTGGTCCTTGGAAAGAATTTTATAACCAAACACTAATTTTATTCATTATTGYCTAGAATGAGCAAAAATTAAGAGAATGAGGCCCACAACAGTGAACCAAACATGACCTACATTTACCTATATTCTTTTATTTCCTAGGTAAATAAGGTAATGACCATTTTAACCATAAAAATTCATTACTAAAAGGTGCATTTTTGTCCCATTCAAGTGTTAGCAACTTCCCCCTAGGTGGGAAAGTTATTTACCCGCCTAGGAGATAAACTTTCCCTGCTCCCCACAAAAATCTGAAAAAAGAACATGAGATTCTTGGTAAACTTTCCCCCCTCTCAAAATCCGAAAAAAGAATGCCCCCTCATATGTAATAATGACATTTACCATGTACCCTTTCATGGTCCATTGTCAATTAAAGCCTCAAATTGGACATGTTTGTTATTTTTCTTTCTCTAAAGAGCAATATTTTGCAACTTAAAAGAAAATCACCATACTTTTTCATAAAACATTTCCTACTTCATCAACCTACACTAAGGGCCCATTTGGTTTGCAAATAGGATCAAAATCACCTACTCCTATGCATGTCGTTTGGTTGGGAATTGGAATTGGAATAAATAAAATTGTTGTTAGGTTCATTTGGATTTAGAATAGGAATCAACTGAAAATTTTCAATTTTGTTTTAATCTACTTATTACTTTATTAATATTTTATGAATATATAATTATTATTTAATTAATACTTTGTTATTATTATTTTAAGTATTAATATATTCTTATTTTATTATTATTATTGATGGTACTTAGGTCACCCACGTTCCTACTAGATGAAAGCTCGGACAGAGGGATGTTGAGGTCGGAAGACCGATATGCAAGACAAACAAAGTTAGAGTACCCAAGGTTTGGACCCGGACTATGCACTTTGATTCTTAAGTTAGCCAAGCTGGTTGCAAGAAAGTAGTCTTAGTTTTCACTTAATTGTGAATACCTTGTGAAGGAATGGAGCATTTATATAAGCTTCAGGGTCCAAGAGTCGTGTTCAAGATATCCGAGAGTGATAGGCCTTATCAACTCATTATCTTTGGGGCATGTTGCACCAACACTAGCAATAATCCTCATCCAGGCTCTTCGAAGCATGTGAGGACCAGGGTCACCTCTGCTAGGTGGGTGACATGTCGTTGTCGGTTTTGGAGCCAATAGGTATGATAATTAGATAAGGACATCTTACCACGTAGGTCGGTACTTCAGAGGTCAATTGGCTACTCAAGTCATTCGTTGCCCAGGTTGGGGAGGTCAAGTCAGCATAAGAAATCATCAACTTATTCTCCCAAGTTGATGTGCTCCGCACTCTGTTGAGGGATGACATACTATTCTTCCTTATGTCAAGATGTAGGTTGGGTTAGTCAGTTTAGGCCGACTTGGCTTTGTCCGACCTATCCCCATGTGGCACCAAGATGTCAATAAATGGTTTGGATTAGTCATGTGTCCTGTTGTAATTGGTTAGCCAAATCACCCCTCATCAATTATCATATTATTACTTTCATAATATTTTATTATTTAATTATTAATGGTTTATTACTATTTCATGAATTGTTCGTTTATATTATATTTAATACTTAATATCTTTGTTTGTTATTATTGATTCATTAATATTTTATTATTTTATTAATATTAAGGTTTGGGGGTTTTTGTCATGAGTTCCTTACTTCTTGATATACTCTACAATGGGAATCCCTTTCTCTAGGGGGGCATGGAACGACCATTCCTCTAAGAATAAAAATCAAAATCCCATTCCTGCCAAACAAATAGTTGGAATCAGTTTCCAACTCCAAGCACCTAATCCAAAAAAAAAAAAAACAAATTAATGGATCCTAAATTTTGTAAAACCACAAGGGCAAAAAAAATTATCACATAAAACAATAATGGGAACAAAAGCAAAATTTTCTTACATTAGATGATATTGTCGTTTGGTATTCACTTTAACACTTAAACGGCATTTTCATCCATGAAATTGGTAAAGAAAAGTATAGAAACTTGAATCCATTGTTGGCATCATTTTTCAGATTGAGGTGTTAAGAAGAAGAAATGGGTAGTGCCAAACACCTCACTCAATATATGAATTTTAAGATTTTTCTAGAATTGATGCATAACAGGACCATCATCTTAATTAGAATTTATCTATATATACTTCCTCCCGTCTCACTTTCTACTCTACCTTGGAGCTTTGCACTAATTCACTATTCTAAATACATGGTTAAAGTTTTACTAATATTATTATTTAACTCTATGTGTTAATATATATTTAACTATTTGTTAAGTGATACCAGGAAAATGATTGACATTTATTAAAGTGATAATGGTCATACCGGGCTAGGGGTCCAACCTAGCCCAGTCCTTGAGGTGGGAGATTTCTTACTGGATCTCCCATTTAGGGATGAGGAAGAAGGGAAAGAATTGAAGCTTGAAGAGAGGGTGAAGAGAAGTATAATTTTGGGATTTTTTTTTTTTTAAGTGGATATATATGACATCACATTTTGAACATCATTGGATTCGATCTAGCTTCTTTGTTAGATCTATTAATGGCCTCATTTTGAACATCGATTTGTATTCTGAGATGCAATTTCTTTCTTACCAATACTCTATAATAATCATACTCTTATATGTAATAATGGTATTTACCCTATACCCTTTCGTGGTTCATTAATTGTTAACTGAAGTCTAAAATTGGACAGGTTTGTTATTTTTCTTTCTGCAAGGCTGTGTTTGTTTTCAGTGTAAATATTTATGGATGTAAAAATACATCGAAGGAGTTCAACACCGATCGATTTAAATGAGTGAACCATTGTAACTTTGAAAAGTGTGTTATCAATATTTTATTTGTATCGATTATCAATGTAAAACTCTATCCTGAGTGGAGTTTATATTGATTATCAATGTAAAACTCTATCCTAAGTAGAGCTTACATTGATTTTTAATGTAAAACTATACTCCATCCAAACGCCAACAAATATGAACTGAGAGTAGAAATTTACACCGATATGTCTTTACACTGAAAACAAATGCAACCCAAAAAAAAAACAATATTTTGCTACTTAAAAGAAAACCACCATATTCTGTTATAAAACATTGCTTGCTTCGTCAATCTACACTACATTTTGTAAAACCATAAGAACACATTTTAACACTTGAAACAATAATCGGAACAAAAACAAAATTTTTGAAAATTAAATGATAATGCCGTTTCATATTCACTTTAACACTTAAATGGCATTCTCATCCAAGAATTTGGTGAAAGAAAAGCATGGGAACTTGAATCCATTGTCAACGTCATTTTTTAGATCGAGGTTTTGATATTTCAATGACTTTCTCCAATGAATGAGTGTTCTTGGTATTTTGGTATTTTTATGTATTCCACATTTTAATTGTAGAAAAATATGAAGAAGAAATAGGTAGGTAGTGCCAAATGCCCCACTCTTATATGAAAAAATGAATTATAAGGGCATCTGGAAGGCCATGTCTAGGAGTTCTTATGTTAAAAATAAGTGATTAAAAATTAAAAACAAATGCTTATTCGAATAAGCACTTATTTGCATTTGGCACCTAGCTTTCTTCAAGTGCTCATTTTAAAAAAATAAGCATTTATTTTATATTGGGTGTTTTGTTGTCTTTTTTTTTCTAATAAACACTTAAATAAGCACTTGTGACTCTTTTGTCCTTCATTTTATTTCAAAATTTCAAAATATCCAATCCAAAGTGAATGAATAAAAGTACATCGATATAAGTGCTTGTGTAAAAGTGCTTTTGTAAAAGTACTTTTATAAGAGTACTTTTGTAAAAGTGCTCTTATAAAAGTACTTTCGTAAAAGTGCTCTTATAAAAGTACTTTCGTACAAGTGCTCTTATAAAAGTACTTTGATAAAATTACTTTTACAAAAGTGCTTTTGTAAAAGTAAGTACTTTCATAAAAGTGTTTTCGTAGTACTTTTATAAAAGTTTTTCATAAAAGTACTTTTATAAAAGTTCTTTCATAAAAGTACTTTTATAAAAGTTCTTTCGTAAAAGTGTTTTCATAAAAATGCTTTCATAAAAGTACTTTGTTTCTTAAAAGTAACAATATTGTTGTTAAAAGTAACAGTATTGAAATGGTATAATTGGTATTCTAAAAATTTTTGGGGGATAATTCTTGGAGAAAAATTTTGAATAAGTACTTATTGTATGAGCACTTAAAAAAACTGTAAATTTGGGCTTAAAAAATAAGCCCTTATTTTTAAAATAAACACTTATTTCAGGCTTATTTCCCAAACACCAATAAGTGCTTAATGATCTGATCCCAACCCAAATAAGCACTTATTTTTAAGCACTCCCAAACATGACTTTAATTTGAATTTAGTTATACCTCCTCAGGTCTCACTTTTTTCTCTATCTTGGAACTTTGCATTACTTCACTATTCTCAATATATATATATATATATATATATAAACTAAATTAGAAACATGCCACCTCATCACACCCTTCTCCCTCTCTCATTTTGACATTTCAACATGCCTGGTCCGTCCCTTTTTCCTCTATGTTTACCCCTTTGGATATCCCTTCCTAAAACTATTCCTAAAATCTCTCTCTACAAAATCTAATCTAATCTAGCCAAGTGGCACCTCTATCCCCCACTTTTCATCTATATTTATCAAAAGAAAGTTTGAATTAAAAAAATTAAGAATTATTTAGATATTATAATGAAATTATGTAATGAAATTTATAACAAAATTATCTACTAACAATATAAATTATAATTTTATGAATTATTCAAATAATAAAAATTAAAAATTAAAAAATATTATTTAAAATTTTCAATAACTAAATAGTATAAATAACAAAATACTAAAAATAGATAAATTTTATATAAAAAATATTTAATATTATGTAATAACTTTAAAATAAATAAAATTTAAATAATGAAAATTTAAAAAAAATGAAATATTTAACATAACTAAATTTTAAATCGTTAAAATAACGAAATTATGTAATAAACTTAAAAATTTTATTAAAAGTAGAAAATCATTATAATAGATTTCATAATATTTGAATTAATAATAATTTTATATTTTACAAAATTAATAGTATAACTTATAATTCTATGGATTATGAAATTCAATAAATAAGTAATATTGAAATAAATAAATAATGATATTATTTAAGTAGATAAATAATATTGTAAATAAATAATTTTAAATATTAAAAAAATTAATAACTAAATAATATTTTAATTATTATTTAAAAAACAAATAAAATATATTACATAGAGAAATTATGTAATAGCCTTAAAAATTGTATCAAAAGCACAAAAACAATTATAATAGATTTAATTATATTTGATAATCTTGTCGGGTTGGTTTGGTTTTTTATCGATTTACAAATGGGTAAACCGAAATTGACCCGACCTGGTTAGGTTGGGAAATTGTTGAACCAAAATCCACCAGAAATACTAAAATTTTGACCAACTCGAGTCGAGTTGGGTCGTGTTGGTTGGTTTCACCGATTTGATGAACAACCTAGCTGAAATTAACTATATTGTTATTTTTGTATTATAAAAAATTATTAAAGTAGTATATAAAATATAACTAATTATTAATTATTTAAATGTTAAATTATAAAACAATTGCCTACTCTTACGTGATTTTATTGTCTAGCCTTCGCTTAACAAAGCATATGCATCACACARGTCCCTGCTAGGTGCAACTTGAGTGGGTTGGGTTGGGTTGATGGTCAATCCAATCTTAAGTCTCAAACCTGAGTGGCTATTGGGGGCCAACAACCTTTTCTGTTGAGAGAGTTTCTGGGTTGGGCACGTTACCATAAGAGTGGGCAAATTAATAATTGCCTTTTTGAGTAAAAACAAAAGCATTGGCGTGAATTTCCATGAACGTGCCCAACCCAGAAACTCTCTCAATAGGAAAGGTTGTTGGCCCCCAACAACCAAAGTTAACTCGAGTTTACCAACCTAAGCCCAACTCAACCTTAACTAAGCATCGGCTTAGGGGTGGAAATTTCTATCCTACTTGGTGATACCCAACTATCTACCCCTACCTAGCTCGACGGGGCGGGATTTTTTGTTTGAACGATAGGTTTTGGGCAAGGATTGAAATATTGATATGATACGTCTGATACAGGGATACGCTATGACCGGAGATGTATCTTTCCAGTCATGCATATCAGGTCAATACGGGTGTGTATCAGTTCGTATTACACTATATCGGCYGATAGACCCGATACATATCGATACAGACTGATATAGAACGATGCACTACCATCGAGACGCGGATGTGCATGCGCATACTCTTTTATTAAAAAAGAAAGTTGGAAGGATTCAAACCCGCATCAAGAGCTAAAGGAGCGGTTAACATCTACACCTGTAAGCCACTAGGCCACTCCATCTTTTGTGTTCATGAATAAATGAATATAGCTTTTATTTCTTTATTACTTAAATGCAGTTCAAATAAATAATACATATTACAGTTAACTCCAACTAAAAAATTAAAAAAGTAATATTTAAAATCAGTATATTATAAAATAATAGAAATAAATAATATATCAAATCCACATTTATATCAAAATATTATTTGAATCTCACAAAATTTATAAAAATATAATATTAACAAGAGAATAATTATTTTAGTACTTAAAATTTATAAATTTTCACATGATGTGTATATATATATATATTTATACATATATGTATGTATGTATGTATGTATATACTAGTTTACATTACATAAAATCATATTTATTATTWATAAAATAAATAAATTGTTTACAAAATATTGAATATAATCTTAAATTGAATCTATCAAATCTACTAATCTACATTTATACCAAAAAAATATTTTTAATTAGAAAATTATAGAAATAAAAATATAATAATCGAATAATCATTTTAAAAGTTAAAAAGTATGAATTTGCATATGATATGTATCTTAGAAATTTTAATAGATTTGATATATTTTAAGTTGAGATTATACATTTTATAAATTATTAATGGATATCTTAATTTACATAGACAATTAGTAAAAATAGTAAAATAAAAAATAATTGATATAATAATTAAAATATAATAGGAAAATATGTTTTGTAGTTTGGATTTTTGATTGATACATTATCAATAAAATTGTATGATATCTATGCATCATATTATATTAATTGTAATACATTTTTTTCATATACACCATTAAAATATACATTTTCTATATATTTATAYATTATTTATGATTATTTGACCTTAAATTTAATATTATTAGTGTATTATGAATTTTATGTGTTACCCTAGTGTATCCATATTTTTCGTCCGTATCCATACCCGTATCCAAGTTGTCCAATATGATACTTGATACCAATACTTTAATACTTGGTTTTGGGATTCTACAACCTGCACATTACGGGTGGGGTATAGTATTAGGATAAACTTGACCCCCCTCAACCTACWTATTGTTGGAAAGCATATAAACTTCATGTACTAGGTGTTGAATTTAATAATATTTTGAATTAGATGTAAAGGATAATTGATAGTTTATTTGTTATTTTACATCTTAATCAAATAATTGGAAACTTTGTTGTTTATTTATGTCATTTTACTTATTTATTGCTTTTATATAACAAGAGATAATAGGAAATTAGATGCAGGTTTTAAACCTAACTCACCCCTACCCTTGAATATAGGGAGGGTTTTGCATTTTCATGTGCGGGGATGGTTTGAATTCTCAAAATCCAACCTGCTTGGCAGTTAGAGTCTAGAATTTACAAAACCCTCATTGAACCTATTCTATTGCCATCCCTGCTCGAGCTAGGCTTGAGCTTGGGCATAATGATCTTTGTAGCTCAATTTCCAAATAGAATATACTGATAATATATATTGTAAAATGTTAGACAAACTTAAATTATATTAGATGAATACTCGAGGCCTCAACGTAAGCTCAATCTAAGTTTAGGTTTTTATTTTTTATTTTTAACTCAAAAAGCTCAAAAACTCAAATCCAACTTGTACAAAAATTTTAATTAAATCAAGTCGGACTTGAATTGAATACATCCAGCTTGCACCCCTGACTAGATTGTTTGAAATTGTTTTAATAAAGCCCTTACATCGCACAGATACTTGCTAGTAATTGTTTAAAGTTTTATTAATGTTATCATTCAACTCTATGCGTTAATATTTAACTATTTCTTTGTTGATACCAGGATTCCAGGAAAATGATTAACATTTATTAAAGTGATTATGTTGATTCCACTCGCTTTATTATTTAATTGTGCATACAGCAACATCCTTTATACCGACATTAGTACCATACAATATGAATTTAGTGAGGCTAAATATTATAATCTGCATTAATTTGTTAAACCTAAGAGCAAGATTCTTTTAAAAAAGGCAGGCCAAAGGCAAAAGCAAAAGCTTATTTCGTCAGGAATGAAATGTTCCAACTTCCAGTCGCCCCTCGCCCTCTTTCTCATTCACACACTTCTCTTCTTCACTCACATTTCCTCGACTCCTTTACGCCTACTGTATGTTTTGTTATTTGATTTTCAGTGTTGATCTAACACCCATTTCTTTCTCATCAACCCTTTTGGGCTATTACCAAGAACCCATCTCCAAATCAATCTCTTTGCTCCAAGACCCCATGGGATTTGGAGAAAGCCCATGAAAAGGAGAAACAGAGAAATGGGTCTTATGCAGAAAAGGTTCTGTCTTTCATTTCTAGCGGAATCTCCAGATCTGTGGACTTAAATCCCATTCATAGAAGCAGAAAACGAGTTTGAGTAGTGGGTGTTTATTATTCTTTCTCATTGTATCTAATTTTAGAAAAAAAATGGCGATTTATCTCTATTTCTAGTAGGAGATTGGAGGATTTTTAGCGGATTTGGCGGGAGTTCGTTTGAGCAGAGATATGATTCAGCTATTATTTTTGGTTCTTTTTGCCGAAGGCATTGTAGCGTTTCTTCTAATGGTGAAGATCGGGCCTTTGAGGGACCTAGTGATGAAGGGTATGGACCAACTGAAGACGGGAAAAGGCTCAGCCACATTAAAAACCATTGCTGGCACTATGTCAGTAATCCTCGCATCAAGCATTATCAGCCTCCTTAACATCCAGAACAAGGGAACGAAGCTCGGTACGGTGACACCGATGGATCAAGTCCTCTGGAGATCGCACTTGTTAGAGGCTTCGCTCATGGGTATGGTCTCGCCCCAGCCTGTATTTTTGCTCTTTTCTTTTCTCTCAGTTGGTTTCTCAGGTTTCATTCATGGTAACATTTTAGATGTAAAATATTGCTTTTTCTTCTCTGGGAATTTAGTAGAAACCATGTTGGTTTTTAATACAAGGAATTTAGTAGAAACCATGTTGGTCTCGCCCCAGTTGCACATTGGGAACATCTCCCCATGAATTTAAGATAAATATACAGGAGCTATTGCAGATGGGCTGTTGGATTCTGTGTTCCCAGAGTTTTTGCTTTCAGGATATGAAAATTTGGTCCCCTTAAGCATCTATAACTGCTAAATAAATAGTATTTAAGGCACAATGGCATAGATTTTGTGTTGGCTTCCTTCTTAAGGGTACACAATAAAGGGTCCCTCCATTGATTCAACAATTTCATCACCATATCATAATATTCATACCAAGTAATTGTTTTGTGTTGGCTTGAAAAGGACTTGGGTTGTAAGTAATAACAAATGATTATTTATCAAAAAAAAAAATAACAAATGATTTGGCCCATAATTTAACCATGGATATGACACTGAGCAGAAAGTATGTTTTTGAAAATACAGTGCAATAAGAAGCTATCAATTTTGAACAAATACAGGTCTGTTGAGACTATGTTATAGACTTGAGCAAAAAAACTCTAATGTTATTTTTATAATATTTAACAGAACTATTAATAACATACCTTGTTGATGGTATTTCACTATTGTCTTCCATTGCCAGCGATTCTTTTGGTGTGCACATGGTATTTGAATATCAAGAACATCTAATTTGGACTTAAAATAATTCAGGAACTAACATAGTTTTATGTTGTTCTCAGTAATATATTGAATCACCATCCCCTTATATAATGGTGTGTCATAAAAAAAATGTCAAGTTTGTACAATTTTCTTTTGATTGGAAAGTTAGAATTAGTATTTAGTAGGTTTGTGGGTGATAATGTGTTTCACATCTTGGCACCTGGGTATCAACATCCCCAAGATTCTCTAAGTTGTCAAGGCGTAGAGGAAAGAACTTTTCTAGAACTAGCTAAATTTTTGAAATTGATCAAGCAATTGAGCAAGTATTCTCTCTTTCTCTCTCTCTCTCTCTCTCTCTCTCTCTCTCTCTCTCTCTCCCTCCATAGCTAAAGTCTGTCTAACCTCATAAGGAAGATTTACAAAAAGGTCATTCTTTCCACTTGCTCTGCGCCATTCTTTTCTAGAGCATCAGCACATCCATTTACTAACCTAAAACAGTGCTGTAACATTATCTCCTAGTTTCTGTTCAGCAGAGCCAGCAGTTCTTGGAATAAATGGATGAACTTCTAGTTGTGGCATGTTCAGTTTTGTAGAGCAATTTTGGTTGATAGTGAGCCTGATTGGATGATGACCAGGCCTTCAAGGATTACAAATAGTTCCAGCTACAGCAATAGTGGTGATTCCCACATGGATAGAGTACCCTCCTTGCCTATGTCCCAGCATTTCTTAGAATAGTTCTTTAAGTTTCTGTTAACCCTCTATAAGCTTATCCCAGCATTTTGTTTAGGGAGAGTGACTGATCAGTCCAGGTCAGAATTTTTTAGCCCCACCATACAGGGGGGGGGGATGAATCCTGACCATGAATTGATGCCAAATTCACAGCAGGATGCGGTTTATAGGGGGGGGGCTACTTGTAGACTATGGGGGGCTGTCATTCAGAATTCTGCATTGGGTTGCAGTGTACACCCTTTTGTTTATCTATGTACTGTAGTATCTATTTAACATCCCACCAAAAATTCTGGTAAATTTCACATAAATACTAGGAGATGGGTTATGTCAACAAGATGACATTTATCTGAGGGAAAAATACATATTTTATCATTAATCATAAAAGCAATTAAAGTATTTTTCAGACACATGGGACAATTTATCCATTGAAGCTGAAGCCTTCAAGATAATATCCAAGTCCTCAGGAAAAAGTGACTGCTTTTTCAAATGACCAACACACATAAACAAAATGTTAAGAGATGATGACTACTTTTGCAGTTTCTCCTCTACTGCAGAATTTTGTTCATCGTCTGGGCTTATTGATGAATTAGCACTTCGTAGTGCTTCATATGTTAAGAGATGCTGATTGCTTTTGCAGTTTAAACTCTACTGCAGACTTTCGTTCTTCTTCTGGGCTATAGATGATGAATTAGCTCTTTGTATCGGCTTCATTTCCTGCTATAAGTATGTGATGCATTATATTTCACAGAATATTGGATGAGATCATTTGGCCTGATGAGCCTCATATCCAAAACCATGGGGTGACAAACCTGCAGGATATTGGCATGTTGCTGGAAGACCTTAATACTCATTATTAATCCAATTGTTGTTGGAACCATTGATGACTAGTCGATATAATTTTTTTTTAAATTTTTGTTAAATCATATTTATCCCAAGTTCCAAAATTTAATTTTGCAGGTTGCTCCTTATTTCTTGGATTTGTAATTGATCGCATACACCACTATCTTCAAAAACTAATTGCGTTGAGGACTGCAGCCAGATCTTCCAAAAAGGAGGTTGAGAAGCTCCAGATAGAGCACATACAGCTCAAAGAGAAGGAAGAAAAAGCTTCCTATGAAATAAAGTTACTTCAAGAGGAAATTTCTAGTCTAAAAGAAAATCTGAAGAATCTAAAACTACAATCTGATGAGAAAGATAAACAAATAAAATCTGCGGAATCTCATGTCACTGCACTTGAGAAGCAAACTGAGGACCTACTTCTTGAATATGACCGCTTATTGGATGACAGCCAGCATCTTCAGGCCCAGGTTGTAGGATATAGGGGTTGAGACAGTGGTGGGATTTCGTCCATTTAAGCCAAGGGTTTAAGTTTGAATGCTGATACTCTCGATCCAATCTCTCCTTGATTGCATTGTAAGTTTGGAGCTTGTACAGATCAGCAACATTTATGGGGGGGTGTTTGGAGGTGAAGGTGGGTGATTCCTTTTGCAAGTTTTTGAAAATTTATGAAAACAAGCACCAAGAGCATGGCATAGCCAAATTGATGCTTACTTTGTTGAAAAGGTTCATGAAAAGCAAAAGTGATCATATTTTGATGTGAAGAAACAAGGTATATATGGATGATGTTCTCATTGTTTCTCTTTATATTGATGACTTGGTTTTTCTTGGAAACAATATTAAAATGATTGAACATTTCAAAAATGAAATGATGAAAAAATATGAAATGAGCGATATGAGACTGTTACATCACTTTCTTGGTATTGAAATTTATTAAGGTGATGATGGTGTATTCATTTGTCAAAGCATGTACGGTGAAAAAGTTCTAAAAAAATTCAGAATGTTTGGATGTAAACCTATAGCTACTCCACTGGTTGTCAATGAGAAATTAATGAGGGAAGATGATGGTAAAAGGTGAATGAAACCTTGTATAGAAGCTTGGCTGGAAACTTATTTTATCTCACTGCTACAAGGCCAAACACCATGTTTGCTGCAAGTTTACTATCCAGATTTATGAACAGCCCCAGTCACATTCATTTTGGAGTTGCAAAAAGAGTGCTAAGGTATGTGCATGGCACCATGGATTATGGAATTAAATATGACAAAGGAAATGAAGCAAGATAGATTGGTTTTTGTAATAGTGATTGGGGAGGATGTGCTGATGACATGAAAAGCACCTCCGGTTATTGTTTTTCCTTTGAAAGTTGTGTGTTTTCTTGATGCTCAAATAAGCAAAAATCAGTGGCTCAATCTTCAGCAGAAGCAGAGTATGTTTTTGCCTCAATGGCAACATCTCAAACAATTTGGCTTAGAAGAATTATGGAATATATTAATAAAAAGCAAGAGAATGCTTTGGTGATCCATTATGACAACAAATCTGCCATTGCTGTGTCAAAGAACCCATGCTATCATAGTAGAACCAAGCATATTGCTCTCAAATATCACTTCATTCAAGATGCCATTGAAGATGGAGAAATTGAACTAGTGTATTGTAGGACCCAAGAGCAATTAGCTGATATTTTCACCAAGCCATTAGCAAGAGAAAAGTTTAAAGAATTTAGAGAAGCATTAGGGAGATTGGCTTCAGTCAATGCAAGGCCCGTTCGAACAGCCTTTACAGCCTTGCATTAAGAACATTTTCGTACTTCTGTGCTTTATTTCATGGGGAGATATTCCCAATGCAAGGCTATAATGACTGTTGGAACGGGTTCTGCATTGACTGAATCCAGTTTCAGCACTAGGAGTCCAACAACAACACATTAAGGGGGAGAATGTTATAGTTAATGTGCTAGAAAGTTAAATATTTTATTTTTTATTTGTCTTTTTCTACGGCATGTAAAATGTAACTTTAGTTAGGTCTCATTCTACTTTTTGTAAACTTGGGTTAGTTGTAAAAGTGTACAAAAGAAGCTTMTATTTGGCTTGCTTAGAAAGCTATCTTCTAGTATTACTCTTTGCAAGAAACCAGAATACGTATGAAGAAGATTTTCAGAAAGCTATCTTCTATTCTCCACTTTGCATGCACCCACAGTTAGCTAAAACTACAGCCAACACCTAATAAAGCTCAGTTCAGTTTCATCTTCACTCTTCAAGTCAAGACCTTTGTTCATCTTTCTCCCTCTCTCTCTCTCTCCATCAACCATAAGGTTCATAACCAACCTCCTCTATGTTTTCTTCTAAAATAGAAGTCACTACCATTGCCGACTAGTTTGAAACTCCCAACGGCTAATTCTAGTAAGCCCTCTAAAACATAGATTTATTTTGTTTTCATTACTGTATTTCCAAGGTTTATACTTATTTTGTCCTGATTTTAATTTCCCCATTTTTTTTTTCTTTTGGAGCAGCAAGTAAACTTAGAGAACAAAAGTTGTAGTCTTACAGAAAGAGGTTTCATCCGTGAACTACACATAGAAAGATAGGTATGACCCTGTTCTTCTATCTATTCATAGTTTCACTTCCACTTGGGGATTCAAGTCTCTGATGGGGAACCCATCCCCATTGGGTGTTGGGGATGGAGGACCATTTCTTTCTCGACGGGGATCGGGGATGGGATGGGGGATGTTTTAGAAATTGGGGTCGGAAATGGGAATGTAGTCCCTTCCCCGAACCCACCCCATTGCCATTCATAAGTTGCACCCTACTTCAAACCACTCAATCTAAAACTACTGAAACTAAAATCCATAGAAGCAATCCTTATAACGATGAGAACTCAACTATAAATAGTCATCACCTCCCCTCTTCACAAACCATCTCAGTGTAAGTACATAGAGTTAAACATTACAAAACCCATAATAAAGGTCATGTCCACTACCGAAACATTGGTGTGATCGTGTGCCCGAGAATCAGAATCGCAAATCTACATATCTTAAGAAACTCAGAGCAAATATACACCAAAGTCTATGATGTGCACAAAAATACTAAAGTTTGTAATRTGCAAAGAAATACCAAAGTTTGTGATGTCGCTTACGACACCACACTGCCCTTCCAATAGGTATCAAATTTCTCCAAATGAACACTCAAGTATACCACATAGCAAGTGATAAATTATAGAAAATTGCAATGCAGCACTAAGACACATTCGCTGCCCTAAACACATTGCTGTCTAGTCCAAAATCATAAGATCCGCTAAGGTAACAATGCAACACCGCAATACTCTCACATCACAGCACCGTGACACTCGCATCACAGCACTTGTGGATGCCGCTACAGGAGGGATCATGTCATACAACAATGAAAAAGTTTCTAGAAGGGGCTATAGTTGCAAACACACTCACATGAGGACTCTAAAGACGGGATTTCCTAATCTCAAGGGATTCTCATGGACACGTGATGAAACCCCGAGTCTCTAACTTGTTAAGCACCTAACGAATTTTAACTACCTCCCCACAATGGGAAAGTTTCCTTGGTCTCTCCCTTGCTCTCCTCTCAAACCCTAGCCTTTTATCTATATAAGTAGGAAAGGATCATATCTTTCCAGAGAGGAGAGAACCCTCTTAGACTCCCATGTAAGACACCACTCTACAACCCTAACCCTAGGTTTTTTTGCTACATCTTTTCTCCCTTTCCTTTCTCTTCATCGCCATTTTCTTTGGACCTTCGGAGACTTGACTAACCATCGATCGGAGTCTATAGCACCTACACCCAAGAAAGTCCAAATGATCCCAGAATCAAGTTGATTCCAAATTCAAGTCATTAGAGACCTTTTTTCCTAGATTCATGTCCTTCTACCTATTCCATGGATCCCTTTTTCATTCAAGGCATTCAATTTTCTTCCATCTCATCCCATCTTTCTTTTACCCATCCAATCCAAGGCATTCCAAACCTTCTAAATATTCCATTGATTTAATTTTATTCTCAATTCATCTTAGTCTAACTCCCTTAAAACCTCCATGTCCTTCTCTCATTGTTTGTTGTTGTCTCACAACTTCAATTAAAACCTCAAATATTGGCACCTATTTGAAGTTGTTAAACTCTACACGTGGAATATTACAATTTTAATCAATTCAAATCTATTAAAAGTATTCCTCCTATAGCTATAAACAAATGCTCATCATGGGTACAGAGGGAAATTGAACTCCCTATCTCTTTTTTTTTTTCCTTATTTTTAACCTTCGTACATTTATAGACATTCATTGATGAGGCTAAGAAGCCATTTCTATGCATTTATAGAAGAAGCAACTCCATCGGCAAGTCTGGTTTAGGCCTATGTTCCATAGCTTGGGAAGTTCTATATATCCAAGTTAAATGCCTTCTCTATCAAGTGTGTGCATTCAGAAGATTTGGTTAAATATTGCATATATCCACTTATCTATATCACAACCATTGTTTTCGTTTTTCAAAGATCTTTTGCTAGAACAAGCTCAAACACGCTATGCATATTCAGCCACAACTTGTTGGGGAGGGGCGGAGCCAGGGGGTGGTAGAGGGGAGCCATCCCCCCCCCTATGCCTTCAAAATCCCCATAGTAGCCACTTAAATCTCACATATATTTTGCCCCTCCTACCCATGTTTCTTATCTTTTGTCCCCCATCCATGTTTATTATACTTTGGCCCCCACCAATAAAAAAATCCTAGCTCCGCCCCTGTTGTTAGGTGTGGGTTCAATCCATATGAGTGGCCTACTCCACTAATACTTGCCTACAAAAGAGGCATATTAAGTAAGCAAAAAAGGTTTTGGCTTGACTAAGTCATTCCAGACATTCCAGCCATTCCATATTTATATGATAAATATATAATATTATACATGTGTTTGAATGTTTTTTTTTCAAAACTGTATGTATTTTTTATTTTTATATTTTACATTTTATTAATTTTTGTTATTTATTTATGATATTAAAGTTTAATACATTTAACCCAAAAGTTGCACTATTTATTATTAATTTTTATATTTCATTTTTGGTCAGTTTTAAATTATGTATTTTATTTTCATTATCAATAAACTAATTATTTTTATTACATTTATTTTTTAATTTGATTACATAAATGTGTCTAATTTTTCTACATTATTTTTGCAATTTTATGTTTTATTTCTATTTTAAAAAATTTATTACCTACTATGACTTTGTACATTGATCAATTTGATTCGGATGGTTGAATTGCTTAACCACCACTTGGATAACAATGGTTTTGTTTTTTCGTCAATTTTAAAATATATGGATTTAAACTGTTAAAAAATATTGACATAGATCTAATTAGTAGCATTTGTTAGTGAAAAATAACTTAAAAATATAGGATTTAATAAGAGAAAATGGGATTTAATACCTTAAGTGTAAGACTTAATTAGAGGAGATCAAATGAGGTCGAAAGTGATAATTGAAGTTATATTTTCAACCCTTACAATTAGATATGGACTAAATATACAAATATGGATATTTTAGTAGCCATTAAAGCTGACGTTAAAGCTAAAATAAAATGACTTTTATTCCCTTTCTCAAGCAAAGAAAATAGAGAGTAATTTTAGTCCAACAAACGTATAACTATGAATGTATTGTGGAAGTTTGTTATAAGTATGAATGTATTCGGATATCCCTAGTCCGAATCTTTGAATCGGGTCAAATCGAATAATAGGATCAAAAAGAAAACTGGATGGAATTCGAATCACTCCCTATCCGATTTGATATATATATATATATATATATTGCATTTTGTAAATTTGTTATTTTATTTATTTTTTTTATAAAAAATGTATATATATGATGAAAATAGTTGAAAAGATGCTTTTATTTTTTGTTTTTTATTTAAATTGTGATATTTTAATTTTCTTTTAATATTTTATTATTATTTAAATTAATTTGGAATGGATTAGATCTAAATGTCTAACTTCCTCATCAGATTCATATTCAAATCCATGTTTATAAATGCAATTGGATCTACTATTAACAGTATTGGATCATATTCGGATATACCCTAATTTGAATCCGATCCAATCCGTTTGCATCAATACCAAGTAGGTAGGCTTCTCAATGATACCTGGAAGGCTAAAACTTCATAACTCAATCCAATTACCACATATTTGGATGAAGTGTTTATGTAATCAGATTTCAATTTTGTAATCTACATCCGATTAATAATAAAAAATATAAAATATACAAACAAAAAAACATAAAAGTTTATAGAAAATTTTGGATATACTATTACTATCATTATCATCATCTAGAATTATCAAATTTAGTAATGCTTTAAATTTGAAAACAAACAAAGGCAAAACTGTTATTTTACATCTTCATTTAGTTATGCTTATTTGATTAAAAGACACAAAAGTACTTCTTTTGTTTAGCAATTAGAAAATAAGTTATGCCAAAAATGTCATTTTACAATTTTCATTTAATGCTTATTTCTACTATTATTAAAAGTGTGAATAATGGTGTAGAACTTTTTGTTTAACTAAATTATGCCAATTTTTGAATTTGGTCCTTGTTTAATTTTAAGGATGGAAATGTAATTTGAATCCCTCTCATTAAGTCTCATATTTCAAGTATTAACTCCCATTAACATTCATTGAATCATTTTCTTAACTAGAATACCCTTAATTTTGAATTTGATTCCTCTCTAACCATAAGGGCACAAAATTTAATTTGAATTACTACATTTTTCCTCATTCAATTTCCTCTCATTAAGTCTTATTTTAGGGTATTAACTCTCATCCTTTTATTAAATCCTATATTTAAAATATTTTTTCACAAGATAAAAACATATAAATTTTACCAATTATAAAATACATGTTTTTTTTTTAAATTTACCAAAAAATGGAACCATTTTTCCATCATGGTAGCGAGTAAGCAATTCAACCATCCGAGTCAAGTGAGCTAATCTATGATGTCAAAATTACATAAAAAACTTTTAAAATATAAATAACAAATATAGAAAAATTGGGCACATCTCTAATGTTTTATATGTATTAATCATATTAAAGAAAACTAAACATGATAAATAATAATTATTCTTATTAATGTTGGAATGAAATAAAAATTTAAAAGCAATCCAAAAAATATATATTTTGTTTTATTGTGGCAAGTTAACAATTCAACTTTTTGAGTTAAATGTATAAAACCTTGATATCATAATTAAACAAAAAGAGAAAAATATAAAAACACAAAAATATTATGTAATAATACAAAATGTTATAAATAACATTTAGGCACCTATCTAATGTTTTATATTAATCATACTAAAGAAAAAACGTGTGATAAATAATAACTACTTTATTGTTATTGGAAAAAAACATAAAATTAAAACAAACCCAAAAAATGAATTTGTTTTCTTAGTGGTGGGTCAAGAGTTCAACCTTTTGGGTTATATGTGTCAATTATTGATTTCATAATTAAATAATAAAAATTATAAAAAAGATAAAAATACAAAAAAAATGAAAAAGATAGAAACTATATAGAAAACATTTGGACACATCTTTAATATTTTATATTAATCATATTAAAAACTAGATACAATAAATAAGAATTGTTTTTTATTAATGATATAAATAAAATACCAAATCGAAAGCTAACCCAAAAGTGAAATTGTTTTCCTGTTCGGTGGTAGATCAATTCAATATTTCAGTTCAAATGTGTCAACTTGTTAAGTTATAATTAAATAATAATATTTTAAAAAGATGAAAACACAAAAGTATACAAAAAAATATATAAATTATGTAGAAAACACTTGGGTATTTCTCTACTTAATAACCATAATAAGTGTGACAAATAAGAATAATTTTATAAACATARTGATGTTGCCCGATCTCGATGCTCCCTGTTGGAGGTGATCTGGCTTCCAGGCGGACAACGGATTAAGTTGATCTGCAAGAGAAGGATCAGAGAACTTGGGGTTGCTAGCCCGGCGAGGTCGCTCTGATGCTTAAGTCAGTAAACTAGTAGCAAGTTGAAATAGCTTAAGGATGTAGGAGAGCTAGAAAGCAGAGAAATCACACGTACCTTGAACCTCTGGGGGTGGAGCCTTTATATTGTCGAGTCCTCGCGGGTTTCGCGAATCAGTTCCGGGATCTTCGTCACGATAGGACCCGTTTCCGTGTTACTTGGAAGATAACACTGCCAACCGATAAGGTTCATCACTTCTGCCCGAATCGGTCGGGGAGATAATGCTAGTTGTTACGTGACGTGATCCCGTGAGGCCCAGGATCTGTTGGAGGGGTTTTCGGGATCACCACGTAGTGGCATGTCGGTATCCCCAAACTGATGTCTTTAAGTCCCGAACTGGGTTGAGTGCCGAAGTGCCTTGGCATCGAGGTGTTCTTGTTGTGATCTGGTACCGAGGCAATTTCATCTCGAGGTGGCCTTGTCCCGAGGTGATTGGGTACCGAGCTCGATCTGCTGCGGACTGGTTATGATAAACTGAGTTGTCATCTCTTGATCAGGTTGTGTCCACGTGTCCCCTCTTTACTAGGTCGGGCCAAATCACCCTTCATCAATTGCCCCCCACTCCCCGAGCCAGGGGTCCCAACTCAGTGCGGGGAGTTCATGACGAGACAAGTGGATTTGGTCCGAGGTCTAGGCGGCTTGTCGGACGAATTACTGGTTGGACCTATTCAGCTATCCGGCTCAACCAGGAATAACCCAAGTCGTGTCTGGTTCACGTGCGGATGTCACGCAATCTCAACCGTTGATTTTCGGACATACCGACTATAAATAAGGGGCCCGAGACTCATTTGCTTCACCATAAATTCGCAAATCTTCGTTTTGAAGTCACGTTCAAGCTTCTTAGCTCGGTTTCTCCAGTCCGGTGTCTTCTTTTAGTTCAGTCTTTCTTTGGTGAGTCTTCCCTAGCTCTCCTTTTCTGATTGTCTTTTCTTCACAATGTCTAGTTTTAGTTTAGATAGTCTTTTAGATGAGAGCGGTGAATTTGCTGGGGCTGAGGTGGGTACCTCGGCTCAGGTCGTAGATCGCCTTACCGAAGAAGGTACTTCGGGTCAAAAGCGGTCCGTGGTCCTCCTAAGGTGGAATCACCTCGGGAAGCGCGAGAGGCCTCCGGTGGTCTGGCGTCCACCTCGCACTGAGGTCGGCAGCCAGATAACTTTGGCCCATCGACGATGACAGCGGACAGGCTCCAAGCCTTAGTAGCTCGATATAGGCTTTCGACTGATCTTGTCTACAGTCTTCCGATAGGTAACTTTCCCTAAGAGCACGATCACGACGAGATCGTGATCTTCGAGGAATAGCTCGCAGCTGGTCTTCGTCTTCCATTTCACCCTTTGATCGTCGAAGTCATTAAACTCTTCTACACCACCATAGATCARTTGCACCCAAACTCCATCCGCAACATAGTAGGAACCATCTCGCTTTTCCACGACTATAACCTGCCCCTTAACCTTGACATTTTTTCTTCAATCCTTTCAATAAAGAAGAATTCCTCTTATGTACTACCCGAGCACAGGTGGACTTACTACTTGTCCCCACGCCCGGGCTACAAGCTCTCTCACGAACTCCCAAACAGGATACCGGCCTGGAATAGGGGCTACTTCTTAGTCCGTAACACTGAGGGGTGGCCTTTCCCGACCCACTGGAGGGCAGCCATCCAAAACCCGGTGTCAAGCTGGACTTGAAGACAAGGGAAGAGCTCCAGTCCTAGGCGGAGCTCAGTCTCAAGTTCACGGACTAT
>NW_010729158.1:1110713-1123540 GCF_000365185.1 Nelumbo nucifera | reverse complement strand
CAACCAACCCAGCTTTTTTCTTTTTTTTTTTAGGTTGGGCCGGGTCAGGTCATTTTCACATTCGGGTAGCTAAATATGAGACCCTAACCCTGTTTTTTCGGGTTGGGTTGGGTTGGGTTCGCGGGTTGGGTCAACTTTTTGCCAGGTCTAACTAGGAGTATGAAACAACCTAAGGAGGATGACCTTGCCTATAAAAGGTGGATAGGAAAATTATACAGTTGTAGTATGGATGGATACTACAACGGAGGTGTGGGATAGAGTCATAGAGACTTGTTCCCAGAAGTTGAACATTGCGAGGGCTTACAAGCTGAAAAATGATTTGAATAATCTAAGATAGGGGAGAAGCCTTTAGCTGTTTACTTCTCTATGCTAAAATCTCTTTAGCAGGAGATTGAGCTAATGAAGACTGTTGTGTGTGGGGGTGTACTAAGGATGCTAAGACTCATAGGAAGTTAGTGGAGAGGAATCGGGTTTTTAAGTTTCTTACTGGACTCAATCCCAATTATGATATCGTCAAACAAAATATTCTAGCAAAGGATGAAGTCACCTTATCCCAAGCTTATGCCATGGTTAATAGTGAAGAGAGTAGGAGATGGGTGCAAGTTGCAAAAGTCCTAGTTGATCATTTTTCCAATGCTGCAATGAAGCCAAGGACTACCACTAAGAAGAAAGATGTGGTGAGTGAGTATTGTAAGAAACCTAAGCACATGAAGGATACTTGTTGGAAGCTACATCTAGAGCTTATACCTCTTAGATTCAAGAACAATAATAGTGGGAAGAAGAATGGGAGTGGAAAAGGTGGCAATACCAATGTAGCCACATCTTTTGAGGTTGAGAAAGGTTCTAGTGTTGAAAAATCAGTGGGGGAACAACTTGCAGTCGCCAGAGCAGAGTATGGCAAGTATGTTYGACTCATCATCCACTTAGAATCTACCACTATAGCTACTACCTCCTCAAGAAATGGTTCTTCTCTACTTATACTCATTCAGGTATTCGTGCCACTACAAATCATGTTTCTATCTTAGGTAATCGTAAGATCCCTTGGATAATCGACTTTTGTGCCTTTGACCATATGACTAGTGTATTTCATTTATTTTCTACTTACCAACTTTTATCTGGATGGATGAGACAAGATCTCCCTTGTTGATGGCTCTCTTGCTCCTATCTTTGGTAAGGGAAACATAAGAGCGTCAAATACCCTCGTCTTATCTTCAGTTCTTCATGTTCCTAAGCTTAATGCTAACTTGCTTTCAGTTAGTAATTTGACAAAATCCTTGAATTGCAGTGTAACCTTTTTCCCTTCTTACTATATTTTTCAGGACATGAAATCTTGGAAGGTGAGTGGGAGTGGCCATGAGGCGAATGGGATATACTTGTTGGATATGCCTAAACAAAGTCAAGTATCACCTCAAAGAGCAACCTTTGATTCTAGTGTGTCAGAGCCGATCAATCGTATTATGTTATGCCATTATCAATTGGGCCATTTTTCTTTTTCTTCATTGAGTCTTTTTTCCAACTTTGTTTAAAGAAACTAAGTTGTTATGTCTACATTGTGAGTTATAYGAGTTGTCAAAGCATTGTAGAAATTCTTATGTTACAAGTAATAAAAGATCTACAATTCTTTTTCATATTGTTCACTCTAATGTGTGTGAGCCATACCGTTTACCTTCATGGGTGGTTATAAATACTTTATTCTGTTTATTAACAACTTTTCTTGAAAGTTGTGGCAAGTAAAAGGTTGCATTTTTCTGTTCAAAAAATTTCCAAACTAGGGTTCAGGAACCCAAGAATAGAACAAGAGAATAGCATAATCACATGGAAGAACTATTTTTTCTCCTTAAAATTGATTTTGGGATTTGAACCATGTCAAATTAGATCCAAAATTCAGAGGAAGGTTGGAACTTTACTTGATAGAAGAGTCCTCACAAGTGCAAGAACACTGTGGTGTTCACGCCCAAGAATCCGATATTTCTCTATCAATCCAATCTAGCTGAAGATGGCACAACTTTGGTATTGAAGAGCTTAGTCCTTTGAGATCACAATAGTATTTAGACAATCAAACCACTTCTAGTAATGGAGGATTTCTACTGTAGAAAATCCCCAAAAATTCCCTCTTGATGCTGGTTCAAAGTGGTGAAGACTGGAGGACAAAATTGCAATGTCGGTGCTAGAAGACTAGGGTTTTGGGCTGAATAGTGTGCTCTACAAGGTCAAAACGAGTCTAGAGTTTTTCCAGCCACTAGAGGTCTTTTAAAGACTTCTATTAAGTCTGCAATAAACCCTAGAAAAGTTCTAATCAAATTGGTCTTTGGCTGGTTTTAAATAGAGAACTATTCAGCCCAAGTTTGACTAGTCAAAACTAGTCAAATTTCTACTCTAACTATAAGTCTTGAAATTTTGTTCTAACCACTTCCAATAGGTGTTTAATTTCTCAAAGGATAAAAGAGAAGACATTCTTGTATGGTATGGGACCCACATGCCAATTGGATCAAACCATTATTGGGCCTTCTCACTCTCTTGAAGTGAGTTGGGCCTACTAGGCCAAATTTACTCTAGTTAAAGAGTGAATCACCTACAACGCTACCGGATCGAACATTTCAGCCCATTAGCATCTAATACTTAATTATTAGTATCAAATACTAATTACTTGGGCCTTAACCACCCTATGAGATCAAGTCTAATGGTCCTAACCCAATTATATGTCCATTAGGGTTTTGGGCCTAATAAGACACTTAACAGACAACCCAATGTCATACCCTCTCATTAGTGGACCCCGAGAAAGAATTATTTCGCAAACACCTTTTACAAAATAAACTATTTATAAATGCATACATATTATTTTGTAAAACTGATTTCAACAATGTTTGAAATCCACTGTCGACAGTTTTGACTATTCATTGAAAGAGGGAATGTTCACAGATATTCTTTTTGTCCCACAAAGTGGATAATCATATCACAATGATCACTTGCCTAGATACCCCTCTTAAATTGTCCAACATACCCAAATGTTGATCCCAGAAGGATCTCACTGATTGGCATATCAAAAGCAACTTAGATGGATATCCWGTTGAGTACTATTATCAAGTCAGGGATCACAAGCAACGGTTCAGCTATTCCACCTATCCAAAAGTCCAGGAACAATATGAAATTTGGTCTGGTTCAGTATTTCAAGTAGACACCGATTCCCACACTTTGAGTTACAATCCTAGCAGATAAGACAGTCTATTCCATCACTTAGGTAGTGTGTGAATGTCAACCTTGTTAGGATTAAACCACCCAAGTTTATCCACTAGTTAAGAACATTTAGACGACATACTGAAAATGTTGTCTCAAGCATAATCTTCAATGTTGTTCAAAGGTTAATTAGCAAACACACTACAGGACACATGAAATAATTGCACTTATTCATGATAAATGTTAATTACAAACACTATTGGACTTGAGGGCATATACTGTCGAACATTTCTTGTTTTTCTTGGCTTTACCTTATGCAATCTCATGTTGAAGTGCCTAAACTTGTGAAACAATTTCATGAATTTGTGCTTACCTAGTTTGATAACCACATCAAAATATTCTGAATAGACAATACTAAGGAATATTTTGAGAATGACCTTACTTAATATTTTGACACACAATAATTGCACTTATTCATGATAAATGTTAATTACAAAACACTATTGGACTTGGGGGCATACACTGTCCAACATCAAAATTTGTGAAACAATTTTGTAAGTGCCTAAACTTGTGAAACAATTTCATGAATTTGTGCTTACCTAGTTTGTTACCTACATCAAAATATTCCGATTAGACAACACTAAGGAATATTTTGAGAATGACCTTCATATTTTGAGAGATTCGGGATTGTACATCAGAGTTCTTATGCTCATAGAACAGAGCAAAATGGAGTGGTAGAGAGAAAGAATCGACATGTTGAAGTAGCAAGGTGTATCCTTTTTGCCTCCCTTGTTCCAGTGAGATTTTGGGGTGATGCAATTATGACAACTATATATCTTATTAACTGCATGCCTTCTCGAGTCTTAGGGTTCAAATGCCCCTTTATTGTTCTGTTCATTGAGAGTGATGTTTTTCCTATTCCTTTCCGTGTCTTTGGTTGCACATGTTATGTTCATATTCCTAACTCTTAAACACATAAATTTGAACCCAAGGCTCGGAAGTGTATTTTTTAGGGTATTCCACTACACAAAAGGGCTACTACTTTTTGATCCCACTAGTGGCACCCATATTGTTTCCATGRATGCCACTTTTGCCGAGCCACTTCTTTTTTATGGTCATTCTCTTGGGGGGGATCATTCTATTGAATTGTTTGCTTCACCACTTCCTCTACCATTTCCTTTTGACCTTGGTGTTGAATCCTCTATTGCTCCTTCTGTCCCTTTAGCTGTGTCCTAATCTCCTAGTTCTCACATTCCTACTCGACCTRCGAGTCCTTTAGTTTTCACTAGTCATATTTAGAGGTGGTACTAAAGACAAGGGCTACAGAATGAACAAGTTGTTCTCCCTTCTACAGTTAAGCCTCAGACACTCCTAGTTCTTGAAGAGAGGACGGGTCCTTTACCACTTGCTCTAGCACCTTCCTTCCTAGACTTGGACATACCTATAGATGTGAAAAAAGGCAAGAGAAAATGTACAACAAGTTGTATCTCCAAACACTTTTCTTAGAGCCTATTGTGACYTTCATATTATTCTTTCCTTGCCTCTATTTCCTCTCAACCTATACTCAAGTCGATTATAAAGGCCTTGTCTAAGCCAAAATGGAGGCTATGAGAACTGAAATAGAAGTACCAATGTTTTAAAATGTGGAGGCGTGATGCAAGGCGTTCCACTACCTAGAGGTGTGAGGTGTAGTTCAGAACGCAAGAGGCGTAAGCCTCCTTAAGAGGAGCGGGGTTAGGGGGAGGAAGGGGGGATCTCATTTTTTCTTTATTTTTAATAAAAATCTTTTATGTTAAGAAGAATAAAATACCACTTTCTTTCCCCTTATCTTTTCTTCCCTTCCCTTTCCTTTTCTCTTTTTTTCTTCTCTTTCTTTTCCTTTCCTTTCTTTTTTTTTTTCATTTTTCTTTTCTTTTTCTGTCTTTTTATATAAGATGTGCATGAGGCGTACTCCTTAGAGGTGTCAGCACCTCTGGCATACGCCTCAGGGCATTTTGGGAGCCCCTCGCCTCCAAGCGTATGCCTCCCACGCCTTTTGAAACACTAAGAAGTACTTTGCAAAAATAATACCTGGGATGTAAGTGGGTGTTCACCATCAAGTATCATGTTGACGGTACTATTGAGAGGTATAAGGCCCAACTAGTTGCCAAGGGTTATACAAAGGTGTATGGAGTTGATTATATGGAGACTTTCTCCACAATTGCCAAAATGACCTCAGTGAGAGTTTTGTTGGCAATGAGTTATGATTGGTTGTTATATCAATTTGATGTTAAGATTGTCTTTTTAAATTGGGACTTTACTGAAGAGGTTTATATGTCACTCCCTCCAGGCATGTATGGTAAGTAAATGCAGGGCAAGGTGTGCAAATTGAAGAAATCCCTTTATGGCCTCAAGCAATTCCTATGAGCTTGGTTTGGTAGATTCCAAGTTGTACTTGTTAAGTTTGGCTACACTCTAACTCATACATAGTTTGACCATACTCTGTTTGTTAAAAGGACGGTACTCAGGTTACCCTCCTTATTGTTTATGTTGATGATATTATGGTTATAGGTAGTGATATAAAGAAAGTTTAGGTGCTCAAGAACTTCCTTAATTTAGAATTTGAAATTAAGGATTTAGGGGAATTGATATATTTCTTGGGAAAAGTTGCAAGGTCTAAAGATGGTATCTTCATCTCCCAACGAAAGTATGTGTTAGAACTTCTTATTGAGACTAGGAAACTTTGGTGCCAAACTTGCCTCTACACCTATTGATGCCAACCATACACTATCAACTAATGATGGTGAGCTCTTGGCAGACATGGGAGTGTTCTAGAGACTTTTGGGGAAATTATCTTTGGATAACATGACCAAATATTTCATATGCTGTTAGTGTGATTAGTCAGTTTATGCATGCCCCCAAAGACTCACATATGGCTGCTGTAGAACGGGTTTTGTGTTACTTGAAGGGAACTCCAGGAAAGGGTATTCTCTTCTGTAGGCATGAACACATGAAGCTAGAGGCTTATAAAGATGCCGATTGAGCTAGTAGTATTGATGATAGAAGATTTACATCTGGTTACTATGCTCTGGTAGCAGGGAATAATGTCTCTTGGAGAAGAAGCAACCTGTGGTAGATAGATCAGCTGAGGCAGAATATAGACCATGACATGGAGTTTCAGAGTTGTTATGGCTCAGGTCACTTCTAGAGGAGATGGGCATTGCATATGATAAGTCCTTAATGTTGTACTATGATAACTAGGCTGTAATTAACATAGCTCACAATCCAGTTCAGCATGAAAGGACAACACACATTGAAGTAGACAAGTATTTTATAAGAAAAAGAGTGGCATTCAAAGAAGTTTGTCTTCCTTTCATTGCCTCAGAACAACAATTAGTAGATGTTCTGACCAAGGGAGTCCCTAAGGCAAGGTTACAACATTATGTAAGCAAACTGGGCATGATTGATATATATGCTCAACTTGAGAGGGAGTTAAGAGATGATGGGATGAATGGGTCATAGTTTCTGTTTTTATTTAGTTCTGTTTATGTTTTATGTTTGTGATTAGTGAGCCTTAGTTATGGGTTTGCTTTCTTTCTTTTATTATTGCTTTTAGTGTTGGCCGCCCTACTAAGGGTATTCAGATAATTGTACTCACTTTACAATCAAAGATAAAAGATAATTGTGGGGTACTGGGGAGAGGTTCGATTGACTCTCTTCCTTCTTCCCTTTCCTTTTCCATCTTCTTCTTATACACTTTCTCTCTTCCACCTTCTTCAATCTTCCGCTTCTTTTCTACTTTATTTTAGATTCTTATAGGTGGGATTTATTGGATTCTTCCCCGGTGACACACCTCAAGGACCTCTAATTTTGTGGGTGTTGCAGGCCTCTTTGGAAGTAGCTCGGTTCATACTTTTTCTTTGGCTCGTGCAGCTCTCGATTTTCTTCACTCGTATCAGTTGCCAGTTTTTGGCAGCAACAGGCACCGACCTCCTAGGATTAGGAATGCAAGATATTTGACATCACAGTAGCTACTTAAAGTAATGAAACTAGGAGATAGACAAATATGTTAAGAGTTTTATATGCTTGAATTGTTGAATGTTTGAATCTCTTTTGTGCAATCCACATTTGTTTGCTCTCACTTTCACTTGGAATTTCTCTTATATGTCATGCATTCTTATGTATTTTGATTTGAAGTAATGAGCTTTTTAAAATATTTAATGTTATTTCAAATTCAAGTTTTCATATTTTTAAGAACTAATGTTTTTATTTATTTTTATTTTTTTTTTCAAAAATTTGTACCTTGCTTTGGGTGCTTAAAAGGTGATAGAAGGCCATTTCACTTTTCTCGTACCTCTCTCTTTTAAGACACTGACTCTCATTAAAGGTACATAATATTGTGCTTGGAATTACCTGAATTAGAAATTTCTCAATGGCTATGTGGCATCTCCCAAGCACCTAGATAGTTCTTACTGAGTCAACTTACTTTGGCCTTCTTATTGAGACTTGAGAGGCTTTTTGGGCCGGATTATTTCCTTTGTTTGTTAGACTAAGCAATTTTTCATACTTTTATTGCTTTTCATAATAAAGAACTTAGATCTGGTTAATGATAAGATGATTAATACATTGGAGTTCACATATGATTGATTTCCTTTACAAGTGTATTATGTACTATGATTTGAATAATTATCTGAGCATTCTAACAGATATTGTAATACAACAAACTGTGGTTAGGACTTCATATTTCATGAGTTTGAAGAAGTTCAATGTTATTATCCTCATGGCTACCATGGAGTGGACAAAGAGGGAAGACCTGTTTATATTGAAAGACTTGGAAAAGTTGAACCTAGTAAGCTTATGAGTGTAACAACTGTGGACCGGTTTCTAAAGTACCATGTTCAGGGGTTTGAGAAGGCCTTTCTTGAGAAATTTCCAGCATGTTCTATTGCGGCTAAGAGGCATATCGACTCTTCAACAACGATATTGGATGTGCAAGGAGTGGTATGATCTGCTACACTGTATCCATATTGCCATTTTTGTATGATATTTTCCTGGATTACTTACTAGTCATGGCTTGTATATTTTGCAGAACTGGATGAGTTTTGGCAAGGTTGCACATGATCTTGTCATGCGCATGCAGAAAATTGATGGTGACAACTATCCTGAGGTTTCATTCTTTAACAAACACAAATCTTCAACATTCCTCAAATTCTTATATGAAATATGCTATTGATATTAGCTTATCTACTACAGACATTGCATCAAATGTTCATTGTTAATGCTGGTAGTGGGTTCAAGTTACTATGGAATACTGTAAAAAGTTTTCTTGATCCAAGGACTACTGCAAAAATACATGTAAGTGGGCATGCAATGCTTCTGTTTCTTCTAACTTTTCTGGGTTTATGAGATTGAAAAAGTGTGATTTTTTTTTTCTGATTTCACAGGTTCTAGGAAATAAATACCAGAATAAGCTGCTAGAAGTCATAGATTCCAGGTTGGAGTTTCTTTGTTGCTATTATTGTCTCAGTATGTTAAGTGTTGGTCCATAATAGGTGGATTTTTGTGCACATCTTTCTCCAAGACTCATTTTACATGCTTTTGTTTTTTCAACAGCCAATTGCCAAATTTTCTAGGTGGCTCTTGTGCATGCCCAAATGAAGGAGGGTGCCTTCGATCTGATAAAGGACCATGGAATGATCCAGAAATAATGAAAGTATGACCCTTGTTCTTTGATTGCATTCTTCATTCATGCACAGTAGACTGATTTCAGCCGTATAAACACCTAGGATTAGTCCAAGAAAAGTGGAAGGAGAGAGTAAGCTACAAGGAAGAAGAAGAGAAATCATGGGGTTCATTAGAGTCCCCACTATCTTTTATATTCAAGTATAATATGAGATGAAATTACATCTGTACCCTTAATAAGGCGGGAGCATTAAAGAAATAAAAATAAAGAGGCCCATGGGCCCAATAAATGACATAATAAAAGCCCACAGACAAAAATATGAATAGGAACAATAAAAGTCCAAATAAATAAAGAAAAAGGAAAAGCAGTATAGCCAGCTTGTCAACACTTCCCTGCAACTTGGGATTAATGTCTAGCATCCCCAATTTACCAAGAGTAGAATGTAACTTCAACTTAGGTACTCCACCAGTGAAACATCTTCTAACTGTTGRTTTGTCTTAACATAAAGAAGGCATGCTTTTCCAGATAGCACCCTCTTCCTAGTAAAATGCTGATCAAATTTAATGTTCTTATTGCAATAATGCTAAACAGGATTATGGGCAATATTAATTGATGCCTTCTTTTTTGAAGAAAGATAATTTATATTCTATTCAAAAGGAAGGAAGAGTGTATGTGAAAGGATGTACAAAACCTCTACAAGAAGACAAAAAGAACAAGAGCCAAAAAAAAATCCCTTCCTAAACTAGATTTTGCTAACCCAGAAGCCACCTGATTTAGATTTCTGGAAACTCATTTGAGGCTTCATATCAGAGGAAGAAATTTCATGGATTTCATGTAAGAAGTTGGATAATTTCCAAGGATCTGAACCCTGTTCTTTATTTCACTTAAATGGCATTTCTAGAGTCACYTTCCAGTGCAAAGGAGCTGACCTAAAGAGCCTTGGCAATCCTAAGAGGGCATGGGTTTCAGGCTTTCTGCTACTGATGCTTTTTCTTGTGGTAGGTCCACTGTAAACCCAATTTATCCCCACTTGAGTTGTAAAATAGGTCTCCAATACCAGCAAAAGAAGGGGAGTAATGCTCTTTCCTGAAACTTCCATCAAATTGGAGAATTATGTCACCTTCCTGCCTTGAAGGGAGATTATAAGAGTGGGGGTGAGCAGGTGAAGTCTGTAAGCATTCCAACCAGCACCTTTGCAGGTCCCCAAAATTAACTCTGGCAAAATCCTTGTTGGTGATCAATCCAAGAGTTATTTCTTGGAGAGGTGTTGTTGTTGAAGATCCTTTTATTTCTTTCTTCCCAAATTCCCCACATTACAACATGAGTTATAGCTCTCCAATACCATCTTTTGTCCAACTTGTAACACTTCCACTGCTTAATGAACTCACCAACTGAACTAGGAGTCCAGCAGTAGCTACACTCAAAGATCATGCCAAAAAAGAATTGCCAAAGACTTCTAGCAACATGGCAATTGATGAGCAGGTGGCCAATGGATTCCCCTTCTCTGATACACAACTCCCTTTCTTGTTCTTCTGGGATGTCATAAGTATTCAGCTTCCCCTAAGCTGCCTCCCAAAAAAAAGGAGACTCTAGGGGCAACTGTAGAGAGCCATATCCTGTTTCCTAGAAACGGAGTGGAGAGAGAGCTGGAAACAAGTTTATCAAAACAAAGGACTTGGTGGTAAACGTGCCATTTAGCGTTAGGGACTGGACTTTTTTGTCCAAAAAGGAATGAAAGATATAGACCTCTGAGGGCTGGAAAATCAGATGGTGGGTCCATTAGAGTCCCCTCTATTTTCTATATTCATGTATAATATGAGATGAAATTAGGTCATACCCTTAATAGAGTGGCAGCAATTAAGAAATAAAAAATAAAGAGGCCCATGGGCCCAATAAATAACATAATAAAAGCCTGCTAACAAACATAAGAATAAGAAACATAAAAGGTCCAATTCAGCATGGGGGCATGGTGAGTTCAGAAATGAAGGCAGCAGTATTTGGTGTTGAAAAAGCTAAAGAAATGGGGATTCACAGATTGATTATTGAAGGGGACTAAAAAATTGTGATAAAATGGCTGAAGAAAGGAGAAGGAATAATTTGGCAGTTAAGAAATGAGCTCAGGTGATTAAGCAGGCTTCTAAAGAAATGATGATTCAAATAAGGTGGATTAGAAGTGGGTGACTCCCTTAGAGCTGAGATATGTGCAGTTATGGAAGGAGCCCGAAAAGCCAAGGAACTGAACATCAAGAAACTTATAATTGAAGGGGATTTAGAGGTGGTGATAGGATGGCTGACTAAAGATCAAAATGATTTATGGAAGTATAATAATGAGAAGAGGAAATTCAAATGGCTGGTGAGGGAGATGGAAGTTAAGACATGTTGGATTAAAAGATCAGCTAATTCCCTAGCTGACGGTTTAGCAAAACAAGGGGCAGAAAGGGATTCTTTGTTTTGGGCTAAGCTGTAACGTTAGTGTATTTGTATCTTTGTATTTTCTTTTTTCATTTCTTGAAGTTCTTTGTGACTCTTGGAAGATAAGTGTGTTTGTCTTCCACTTGTAAATTTTCTACTGATGAATTAATGAAAGTGTTATTGATCAAAAAAAAAAAAAAAGGTGGATTAGAAGGTCAGCTAACAGCATGACCGATGATGGCCTTGCTAAACAAGGAGTTAGAAAATCTATGTTTTGGGCTATGTATATGTTGTAGTTAGTGGATCTATTTAGGGTTACCTTTTGGGCTGTGATGTAATCAAAGGAATTGTCCTTTGGATTCTGTTTGGGGCTGTGATGTAATTAGTGGGACATATTGGACTTTTTGACTGCCCACAACTTCTTGTTGTACATAATTTTTTAAATTAATGAATCTATTCTGTGTTGCTGATCCAAAAAAAAAAACATAAAAGGTCCAATAAATAAAAGAAAACAGTATAGCTGACCTGTCAGCATACACTATAATGTCAAACAGTCCTGAGCTATTAGTTACTTCCCACAAAATACTTGGGTTATGTCATATCTCAATCTTGTCTGCAGCTGTTACATACTGGAGAAGCAGCATACTTGACAAAATCTACTGATGTTTCTGATGAAGACAATATGCTAATCAAAATTCATGCCTCTAAGGTGACATGCAGATCAAATGCCTGATTTTTTTTTTAATTTATTTTACATTTGTAGCAATCCTTTTTTTTTTATTTTCATTTTGTTCTTTCCTTGATTATTGCAGGCTGTAGGAAATGAAATATCAGCTGCAGAGTCAGGCTCAGACATTGAAGACTTCCGCTCTTCAACTGGGAGAAGGAATTCTGGATTCACACAATTAATTCCTCTTCATGAAGAAGTGCGCTTTCTATCTTTCTTTTCATTACACTGGTTTTCTTTTTTTTTTTTTTCTATATCAATGTTGATATAAAAAAATGTGATAGTTTTTGACACTTAGTTTTCAAATACTTGCCTGCATGATACTGATCAAGAAAAAAGTTGCTTGGCCACATAATTAGTCATAAAATGATTCTTTAATCAGTGATCAGTGTAATAATAATCAATAACAACCATCTTATCAAGCAGAGGATTTACTTGGAAGGTGTTGCTTCAGTTGGGATCAATTACTTGGAGAAAGTAAAGTATTCTTTCATATGTAGGCTTTCAATCCATCAGCAACTTATGTTGGGTGCAAAAGGAAAGGTGCATTATACTGGTTAAAACAATGCTTATTTATTTCTCCAGTTTGTCCAATTTGAATACATTTAGCTGAACATTGTCAGTTTCTGGTCCACAATCCCTCAGGAGAGAATTCATAATGGTTCCAGGGCATCCCTCACAATTGGAAGCTCAGTTTCCTAACCTTTCTGTTTATAGTTGGAGAGTATAGGTTAGAATCTTAGGTGGTTGTTCCTCAAAAGAGATCATTTCTTGTCATTCCTTGTCTTGAAAGTGAATCAGCCAAAGTATTTTCTTTTTCTAAGGAAGGTAAGGTAAATGTTTCATTAATAA
>NW_010729158.1:1036176-1099769 GCF_000365185.1 Nelumbo nucifera | reverse complement strand
AGATTTGTTTACAAAAGGCTTAAGCTCAGGGAGAGTGAACTATATATGTAACAAGCTGGGATTATATGACATATATTCTCCAGCTTGAGGGGGAGTGTTAGAGCTAGCCGAATAAGGGTAGATTAGTCATTTTATTTATGTTAAGTTATGTGCTTATGTGGCAGTTTTAATAGAGACTTCTTGTCCCATACTCAAGTGGGGGCAGTTTAGCCTTTGTACTACTAATTAGAGGGTAATCCATATTAGGGTCGACTGATAGGGTTTAGGCTATCAGGTTCGACTGTTCTCCTCTTCTTCTTCTTCTTCTTCTTCTTCTTCTTCTTTTGGTTCGAACTACTGTAGCTATAGGACAAACACAGGTAAATAGGAGTTACACAATGAAACAATGGGAGATAGTAATTGAGAAAAGGTTATGATATGAAATAAGTATAGAAGCTATCTTTTTTATCCTAAAGACTAGAGAGATCAGCCATGGAAGCTATCTTTTTTATTGAGAAGATTGCCAAAAAAAGTTTTAAGGATACGTAGAGAGATCTTTTCATGGTATTCATTGATCTGTAGAAAGCATATGACAGAACCCTTGGAAAGATAATTTGGTGGGTTTTGGAAATAGAAAGAAGTACCAAATAGGTGCTCAGACTTGATTAAAGTTATATACATATAAGGAGGCAACTATGAATATTAGAACATTTGTAGGAGATACATCAGAGATTGCAATTACAATAGGACTTCTCCATGTCTCAACAAAGGGCAGCCCAGTGCACGAGGCTCCCGCCAATTTGGGGCCTGGGGAGGGACTGCCTCACATCAGAGAGGGGTTCACCACCTTCTTCCCCAAGCTTATGATTACTATCAAGTAGAGTATTTGTTGGCTTAACTCCAAGTTTACCAGTGTCCTGTAGGAGGCCTAGGATGTACTTCCTCTAAGAAATAAATATGCCCTTATATGATCTTGCAACTTCAATCCCAAGGAAGTACTTTAATGGACCTAGATTTTTAACATCAAATTGAGCACCCAAGAATTTTTTTAGTTTTTGTATCTCTATTCCCAGTTCCCTATAATAACAATGTCATCCACATAATGATAAGAATAAGCACCAGATCCCCTTCTGTCTTAACAAAGAGAGATGTCATCCACATAATGATAAGAATAAGCACCCTTCTCTCTTAACAAAGAGAGTATGATCACTCTGACATTGTTTGAAACCAACCTATTTGACTGCACTATTAAATGTATCGAACTAAGCCATTAGAGGTTGTTTTAGACCATACAACGACTTCTTGAGGCAGAAAACCTTGCCTTTTGTTTCCTCTAAAGCAAAGCCTGAAGGCTGAAGCATATAAACTTCCTCCTTGAGGGAAGGTGTTCTTACCATCTAATTGATGCAACCACCAATCAAATATTGAGATGAAATGAATAGAGTTCATTATGGGAACTGGAGCAAACGTCTCTGTCTAATCAACTCCATATGTTTGAGAGAAGCCCTTGGCCACTAACCTTGCCTTATACCTTTCCACTGAGCTGTCAGCATGATGCTTAACAGTAAATAGCCACTTGCATCCCACAAGTTTTTACCCTTAGAAAGGTCAACAAAATCCCACTTGCAATTCTTATGAGGAGCAGCAATTTCCTCTAGCATAGCATTTTTTGACTCAGGAGAATTTCGGGCCTTTGCAATAGACTTGGGAACAAAAATGGAGTGCTTAGTAGTGCATGAATGGGTACCTTTTTGAACAGCAATAGAGAGATGAAGATCACAATTAGGGTCACAAAGGGAAACACTACTTGGTTCAATAGGGGATACACTACTATTCAGATTTTCCTCCTGAGAAACCGCAATCTTAGGAGATGTAGTCTCAAGTTCATCTTCACTTGGTGATGTATGTTGATGTGGCAGGCGATGTGGAGGATGGGAATGAGATCTAGAGCGAGAGTAAACACACTGGACAGGAGCACAAACAGGAGAATGAGTATGACGTGGAGCAACGGGGGGAACCGAAGACTCAGGTACAAGATGGGAACAAGAATCTACTCCTCCAACGTACTAATCTCCCTCTAAGGAGAAGCAAGAAAGTCTTGACAGTATAGAATCGACTGGAAATAAGAGAGAAGAGAAGAGAGGAAGAAGGGAGAAGGTAGAAGGTAGAAAAGAAGAGAGATTGGCGACACTAGAATAGTTTTGGCAGCGCCAGATTATATTAATATTTATAGGGCGACTAAAAAGAAAGGGAAAAAGACCCTTTTGTTCCTGCTGTAAATAAAGTACAATAACAGCAATAAAAAAGACTTTAAACAGACCAAACAGACCCTAACAAGACAAAAATAATAAACAAGAAATAAAGTAAACTATTTTAACCCTCCCCCTCGAGTTGGAGCACAGATGTCAATGATGCCCAACTTGTCACACAAATCATTATGCCGCACATGATGAAGACCGTTGGTGAAGATTTCTGCAAGTTGTTCTTCTGAGCTGACATATGAAGTGCACACTTCTCCACTCACAAATTTTTCTCTAATAAAATGCTTGTCCACTTCAATGTGTTTCGTCCTATCATGGATGACTGGATTAGCAGCAATGTTGATAGCAACTTTATTGTCGCAATAGTGACATAGGGTTGTTAACTGCAAAACCTAGTTCACCTAACAGGTTTCTTATCCACATGATTTCAGCAACTCCATGAGACATAGCTYTGTATTTTGCTTCAACACTGGATCTAGCCACCACACTTTGCTTCTTACTTCTCCAGGTGACCAAGTTTCCTCCTACAAAGGTACAATACCCACTCGTAGACTTTCGGTCATCGACTGCCCCTGCCCAATCAGCATCAATATACACTTCCATCTGGTGAACTACTAAGTGGAACTTACTAAACCAGGCCCGAGGTGATTGTTTCAACCCATATAATGATTTTTTTAACCTACACACCTTCTGCTCACTGCCTTTGGCACAAAAACCTGGAGATTGAGTCATGTACACTTCCTCCTCTAAGTCACCATTCAAGAAAGCGTTTTTAATGTCCAACTGGTGAAGTTCCCAGTCAAGATTTGCTGCCAATGAAAGAAGAATCCTGATAGACTTCATCTTGGATACTGGAGCAAATGTCTCTGCATAGTATACTCCATATACCTGTGTAAAACCTTTTGCCACCATTTTGGCCTTGTACCTTTCAACAGTTCCATCAGCTTTATGCTTCACTGTGAACACCCACTTGCATTCCACTGGTTCCTTCCCTTCGGGAAGATCCACCAACTCCCAAGTGTCACTTTTGTGCAATGCATCAATTTCTTCCCTCATTGCATCTGTCCATTCAAGTTTCGATAAAGTTTTTGTCATATTCTCAGGAATAGAAACACTATCAATGGAATAGAGGAATGCATGATATGAAGGTGAAACATGGTCATAGGACACAAAGTGAGAGATAGGATGATTAGTAGTATAAGATCTAACACCCTTTCTCTTAGCAATAGGAACATCAAGATCATTAATGATAGGGGGATCAATATTGAGAGATTCAAGCATATCAGTGGGAACAAGTGTACCTGGTTGATGAGGAGGATCTACCTCTAGAGAATCTAATGATGTTAGTTGCACAGTTTCAGGTTCCACGGCTCTTGAACTCTGCTGGCTCTTGTGGCAGTGAAGAAAGACACGAAATGGAGGAGGATTAGGAAGAGGAGTTAATTGAGTCTGAGCCTTGGTGTGTTTCTCCTCAACCCTACTCTCCCCCTGAGGAGAAACTGAGAAGAAAGGAGAAGATACATCTACAAAGACATAGTACTTGCGTGAGGTGGGAGCATAGCAATGATAACCCTTTTGAGATAAAGGGTAACCAAGGAAAACACAAGGAATAGCACGAGGATCACATTTACCGTGAATAGGGGGCAAGTCATGAACAAAGCAATGACACCCAAAAATACGCATTGGAATGGGGGACAATGGAGCTGTAGGAAACAAAGTTGTTGTGGGGCCTTATAGTCTAGTAACTGAGATGGCATACAATTGATGGTATATGTAGCACACAAAACAACATCAATCCAAAAGCATTTCGGAACACTCATATGGAGTAATAAACCACGAGCTACTTCGAGAAGGTGACGATTTTTCCTTTCAGCAACACCGTTTTGTTGGGGTGTCCTAGCACAAGAGCTTCGATGATGAGATCCACACGAAGCAAAGAACTCTGTGAGATCACTATGGAAGTACTCTTTTGCATTGTCCGACTGGAAAATATGAATTTCAGTTTCGAACCGAGTGAAAATCATGCATTGAAAGTCTTTCACAATCTTTGGCACTTCATCTCTAGATTGCATAGGGTAAACCCAAGTATATCTAGAGTGTCATCAATCAAAGTAATGAAATACTTATGTCCAACCTTAGTAGGTAGAGTAACAGGGCCCCAAACATCAGAATAAATAATATGAAATGGAAATTCAGATCTTTTATTTCTTAAAGGAAAAGAACTTCTACAGTGTTTGCTCAATTGTCATGTCTGACACTGCAACTTACTAACTGACAAAGACTTAAATAGTTATAGAAACAACTTTTAATGATTCAAAAGAAAGATGACCGAACCATCAGCCACTCTCACCTTATATCTCCCAGAAAGGAGGTTATATGCCTGAAATAAATTTGACTTACTAGTCATGTGGTTTGAGACTCCATAGTCAATTTTCCAAGGGGAATCAGATGTATGAGATGACACATGGAAAGCAGTGGCAGTGTTACTTGGTGTAGACGCAAAGGAGGTAGAAGGAGWAGGACCAGAATCTATCTGGCGAAGATTCCTACCATATAACTCCAAATAGTCATGAAAGGAGTTGATAATCTCTTCCTTGGGGTTAGAACTAGGGTGCCTTTCCTGAGTTACCATGGGACTAGTCTCTTGAGATGCCACATTAGCTGAGTTATATTTTTTTTATTCTGCTAGATTGGTTTCTTACTCTAATCAGTTGTTGACTTCTTACTCAATTTCTGTGCCTATTTAGGTTTCCCATGGAGGTCCCAACATGTATCTCTGGTGTGTCTTGCCTTCTGACAGTGAGTGCACCAAAGTTTACTCTTGTCATCCACTCTCTTCTGAGAATCACCCTTCTTAAAGGAGTCTCCGCCATTTGAATCTATACTTCCTTGGACAGCTAGGGCAACCAGCTCCCCCTCTGCACAATTCTGCACAATTCAGCTACACTTCTGGACACAAAAAAAAAAAAGCTTGGTTCTCACTCAAGGAAATCACAGCTGGTCCCTCACCATTACTGTTCTCAGATTTCGGCCCTACTGAACCCTTTAAGACTGATCACACACCATTCCAGATGTGTAAGTAAGGACTATCAAAAAAAAGATCTGACCATTCTCTCCAGCAACAAAACAGCTTTCACACAGTAACTTAGCTTCTATATGAGTAGAAGAAGAAAAAAAATCGGCTGTCACAGCAGTTACAGATCTGTAACCTTGAAGTAATAACACCTTTCTGGGGAAAAAATGGATCACTCTATCCACATACAATGAGAGAAAATACTCCCACACCAGCCGCAGGTCATTGGACCCACATAACCCATACATCGGGGTACAAAAAAGGATCAGTTCCACAAAAAGAGGAAAAAAAAACTAAAAAAAATAACTCACAGTATTTGATTTTTTTCTTTCTGATAGTTTCTGGGCTCACGACCAAGAAAAAGGAACAGTCTTGCAGTGAGTTTCCTCACACGCCCACCAGAGATCTTGTTCTTTGGTTCGACCACCAATAGACAGAAAAGGAAAGAAGCGCTGCCCTGGTCCTAAGATTGGATCTGCCGCTCTGATACCATGTTTTCTTGGTGCTGAGATGGTATGATTCCAGAGCAGAGAGAAGAGAAGAAGGAGAAGGGAGAAGAGAGACAAAATTGAAAGAGGCAAAAGTCAACTGGCAGCGCCAGTTTATTTTGGTATACATACTAGGGCGACCATACATAAAAAATAAAGGAGAAAATTACAAAGGTGCCCTTGCGGCACTAAAGTTAAAATAAAACTAAGTTATTTCAACAAAGTACATCTTAACTTATTTTTGGCAACTTCCTTAGCCTTCATCCCTACACCACCCTTTTTATTTCCACCACCTCCCTTGGCCAAGAGTGCAACCTGCTGCTCCCCCTCTAGAGGATTCATGGCTATCCTCCTACTTCCCCATGACTAAACCAAGGAGTACACTTCCTAAAGTGATGGGAGTTCCTTACTCCCTAAAATTTGAACCTGAATTGGCTCATAACTAGGGTTAAGACCGGCCAAGAAGGCWAACTCTCACTGATTAGTTTGAAAATAATAATCAAGTTCCTTCCACATCAAGGTAAGGGAAGAATAGTAGGATGACAAACTTTTCTCCCCCTGTTTATAAGTGGATGACTCAACTTGTAGCTGATAAATACAAGCATAGTGTCTCTACTCAGAAAAAGTAGCCTTAGCTTGATCCCAAAACTCCTTTGCAGTATCAGCCCACATAAAGTTCTTCTTCAGGCTAGGGTGAATGGAGGTTACAAGCCAAGACATAATTAAATAATTGTTCTGATCCCACTTATCATGAGCTGTACCGGCCTCCTTGGGTTGAGGGACATCACGAGACAAATATCCAAGCTTTCCTCTTGAGCCCACATACAGTTTGACACTTTTCGACCACTCCATATAATTCAGTCCATCAAGGACAGTAATAGCAACAGGGAAACCCTAGCTTTCAGCCCCTGGACTGACCATATTCTGACTTCCAGTGACTTCGGATATGTGAATAATCAGTAGACATTGCCCAAACACAACAAATGCAACAACCACACAAACAACTTGTACCAGAAGATAGAAATAGCACCAACAAGAGAAGAAAACAGGTCTGTTTGTCTGTTAACAGCACACTTCTAGTGACCGGAAGACAAAGAACTCCTTCCACAAGATAGAAACAGTAGTACTAGTAGAAAACAACTTCAAATGCCATCATTCCAAAACAGGAAAGAAAACCTTTCAGTGGAATCTCACAGGTTATATACTGCCAAAAAAACTTTATTTTCAAGGGAATAATAGGCACTTCAAACATCAAATACAGCACTACTGATATCACTTAGGTTGGAACTTGATGTGAAATCCATAAAACAAGGCACACCACACAGCCGAATGGATCTCTGACCACAGAACCAGAAAACAACTGGGAGCTACCTCTCCACAAACTCAAAACCCCATCACAGGATATGAGAGACACTCAAACAATCACCCTTTTGGTCCTATGACCAAAAGGAAAAAAAATAATAGCATAAAAACCCTTACTCAATCAGATCATTTTCAAATTTCAAAAGTTTCAGTCTTTTCCAGAGAAAACAGAGAGGGAGAAGGAAAAAGAAAGATCCAGTCAAGCCTCAAACTGCTGTCAAACCTGCTTTGATACCATCTAGAATGGAAGAGAAAGAAGAGAAGAGAGAAACAGTAGAATAAAAGAGAAAATTACAAGAGTACCACACTGCACACTAGTGAAGCCACCTACAATCACAATTTTCAGCAATACCCGTTGCTGATTTCTTCACTTTCAGCACCACAAAACTATCACACAACTACCTGAATACACACCATAGCACTAGCAACTCACCAACCACTTGATTCACACTAAAACACACATATAGCTCCTATTTGGTCACCAAAAACCAACCTGACACTCGACTGTCCACTGCACCACCTGAAACAGCCCCCTTCGTACCATCGATTAGAGGGCTTCCTACAAACACCCATTAAACCACTGACAGGAAGCATGAAAACCTCCAAAGGGAAAGGGCAATCACTCCTTTTCAGCCCTTTTCCCTATCTCCAGCGGATGATGAAGGAAACTGTAAAACCCTAGGCTGAATGGCGATAGAACAGAATTCTGGGCAGATATGATTTTGTCACAATGGCTCTGATACCATGATAAAGCTCAGACCTGCACTAGAATTCTGTTAGAAATAGTATTAGAGGAAGATTAGAAGAGATAGAAGAGAGAAGAAGAGAAGAAGAGAAGAGAAGAAAGGAGGTGAAAACTGGTTCGAACAAGAGAGAAAAGTCACTCTCTCTAGTAGGCCAGGTTATATTTATATGTTTCTATTAAATAAAAGAAAAGACTATTATGTCCCCACTTAAGTATGGGACACATCACTTAACATAAACATTACATATCAGCTTAAACATAAATAGAAAGACTAAACTACCTTTATACAGTTGACACTAACAGAAACAAACATGATAAAAATTATTAATACACAGCTTGGTAGAGGGAAAGAAGGATAAAAAAACTTTTATGACATTTAACATGTTAGTTAGGAACCATTGCTTGGTGTAATGGTAAAATTTCGGGAAAAAACGTTTATGACATTTAACATGTTAGTTAGGAACCATTGCTTGGTGTAATGGTAAAATTTCGGGCTGATAAGCGTGAGAAAACTGAGAATACAGGTTCTGAGTCTGAGTGCAGCTGTTTTGTGCGAAAAAAAGTGCCAATATTAGGTCCATATCCAGTCTATCCCTCCCAAGTCCCTAGATACCTGGGACCAACATTGGGTAATGGTCTTTTATATGTAACATGTTGGTTCTTAGTTCTGGATTATGTTAAATAAATGGAGGAAGAAATTGGAATTTCATTCTGTGAATAACCCTATTCAGTTCTAGGTTAAAGTAGAGAAGAAGAGAAGAAGAAGGAGAAGAAGAAGGATTCTGCCAGTAGAGGAAAAGTTAACCCTCACTAGTCGACCCACTTGTATTTATATCAAATAAACTCAATTACAAGAAAGACAATATTGTCCCTTATAAGTGATGGGACACATAACTTAAAATTGAATAAAACAGACCTTTCACTCTCAAATAGATAAACCTAAAAGACCAAAATACCCCTGTTCTGTGAACTCTAACACTCCCCCTCAAACTGGAGAGTATATGTCATATGTCCTAGCTTGTCACAAATATAATCTACTCTGCCCCGAGACAATCCCTTTGTAAAGAGATCTGCCCACTGATTTTCTAAGCCCACATGAGATGTAGTTATCACTCCACTGATCACTTTCTCTCTTACAAAGTGACAATCGACCTCAATATGCTTTGGTCTCTCATGGAAGACTGGATTAGAAGAGATGTGAATAGTTGCTTGATTATCACAGTATAGTCCCATGGGTTTGTCAACTGAGAACCCCATCTCTTGTAGCAAGTTCTTCAACCATACTAGTTCACATATGGTATGAGCCATAGCCCTATACTCAGCTTGTGCACTGCTCCTTGCCACCACTGTTTGTTTCCTACTCTTCCAAGTTATAATATTGCCACCAAGGAAGGTACAATACCTTGTAGTTGATCTCCTGTCTGATATAGAACCAGCCCAATCAACATCTGTATACCCTACTATCTCAAGAGTCCCTCCACTTTTGTATAGCAAACAACGACCTGGAGCACCCTTCAAATACCTAACAATCCTTAGAACTGCTCACCATACTCACACAAATGATATATCTAGCCGGGTAATAGTTAGTTCAACTTTCCACCAACCTCCTGTACCTTCCAGGATCATCAAACTCTTCACCTACATCAACACTCAACTTGACATTCAGTTCCATAGGAGTTTCAGCTGGTTTAGCACCTAACAGTCTTGTTTCTTCAAGTAGGTCAAGAACATATTTTCTTTGACATAAGTTAATTCCATGCCTTGACCTTGCAACTTCTATTTGCAGGAAGTAGTTCAGCTTACCCAAATCTTTTGTATTGAAGTGGTCCTGTAGGAATTTCTTCAACTTGTCAATCCCATTACTGTCACTCCCAGTTATGACAATATTGCCCACATACACCACTAGCAAGATTTTCCCATCTTTTGAATCATGGTTGAACACAGAATGATCTACCTGACACTGTTTCATCCCAAAGTTCTTCACTACTTCACTAAACTTGCCAAACCATGCGCGTGGAGATTATTTCAGTCCATAAATTGCCTTTTTGAGTCTACAAACCTTACCATCCTCCCCCTAAGCAACAAACCCTGGTGGTTGCTCCATATACACCTCCTCAATGAGATCACCATGTAGGAAGACATTTTTGATGTCAAGCTGTAAGAGAGGCCAATCATACATAGCGGCCAATGAAATCAACACCCGAACTGAAACAAGTTTAGCCATAGGAGAAAATGTCTCCATATAGTCCACAGCCCTTGACCACTAACCTGGCCTTCAATCGTTTTACACTGCCATTTGGAAGATACTTCACTGTGTAGACCCACTTACACCCAACAACATGCTTACCARGAGGAAGAGTAGTGAGTTCCCACGTGTGATTGTGTTTGTAGAGCATATAGTCTTTCTTCCATTGCTTCCCACCACCCTAGGGAGGTAAGGACTTCCTGGGCAGTTTTGGGAATGGAAACAGAGGATAGCAATGATATAAAGTTGCGATGGGAAGCAGAAAGGTGAGCAGCTGAAACATAGTGTCAAATAGGATGAGAAGTACAAGTGCGTTTACCTTTCCGCAGTGCAATAGGAAGATCAAGGTCCGAGGGAGAAGGTGCAACCACAGGATCTGTCGACGAGGACTGAATTGGAGGAGGGGCCGATGCTCTTCTGTAAGTATACACTTGTCTGATTAGTGGCCTCTTAGTAGTAACTAGCACGGGAGGGGGATCCGCAACTGGAATAGCAACGACGGGAAGAGGATCCTCAATAGGGATAAGAAGTGGAACTACAGGGGAAGGAGAAGGAACCACAKTGTTCGAGAAAAATGGGACCGATTCAAAGAAAGTGACATCGGAACACACAAATGACTTATGAAAGTTAAGGTTATAGCACTTATACCCTTTTTGAGTCCTGGAGTATCCAAGGAAGATGCATTTAGTAGCTCGGGCATCTAATTTGTTTAAACCAGGCCCCAAATTTTGAACAAAACAAACACACCCAAAGACTCTCAGGGTGAGAAGAAACGGAGACAGTGGGAAACAAAACTGAGAAGGGGGATTGACTTCCAAGGATGGACATGGGCATCCGATTGATGAGAAAACATGATGTGAGGACAATATCACTCCAAAAACGTTTTGGGACATTCATATTAAGCATCATAGACCGAGTAGTTTCAAGTAGATGTCAATTTTACCGTTCAGCTACACTGTTCTATTGTGGGGTGTAGGAACAAGAAGTTTGATGAATTATCCCATGGTGCTCTAAGTATTGCTAAAATGGTGTTGAGGTGTACTCTTTTGCATTATCGGAGCAAAGAATTTTAATATGAACACCAAATTGGGTACGTATTTTAGCATAAAATTTTTGAAAAATAGAGAACAATTCACTGTGATCTTTCATAAGATAGAGCCATGTCATCCTTGAAAAGTCATCAACAAAAATTACAAAATACTTATAACCATTGTATGGCATTACTTTAATTGGACCCCAAACATCAGAATGAACTAAAGAAAAAGAACTCAAGACACAACTATCAACTCTCGGACTAAAAGAAACTCTATGATGTTTCCCAATGACTCACGATCCAACAATGAAAGATGACTTAAGGAAGGAACCAACAACTTCAGAGCCTTGAGAGAAGGATGACCAAGTTTGTAGTGCCATTGAAGAGGAGTAAGAGACGACTGGAATGCTACTGAGTCTTGAGATCCTAAAACACACAAGAAGAGGGATAAAAGGTTATGGAACAATTAAGTGGCTTGGTTAATCTGCTAACAGACATAAGGTTAAAAAGGAACTTGGGAACATATAAAACAGATGATAAAGATAAAGGAGGAAAGATCAACATCACCAACACCACAAATAGGAGATGTAGAACCATTAGCAAAAGTAATTGTTTGAGATGTGGAGGACAGAGAAAGTGAAGAAAATACATTTGGCGTCCCAGACATATGATCCGAGGCTCCAGAGTCGATGATCCAGTGTGAAGGCTTGGAAGCCAAGCAAGCCATACCTGAATGGGCAGGGGTAGTTGTGTTCTGCTGAGAAGATGCCTGAAGGAACTGCTCATATACCACACATGGTACACTCACCATCTCCCTCCCAGAAGCACTAGTAGATGTGGAGGGGGTCTAATCAGTTTGCTAATTTTCACTAGTTGTACCACTACCCCTAGTCACAGCATGGTTAGCCCAAGTGTTGGGTGGACCATGTAAATCATAGTAGAAATTATTAGTGTGTCCCTCTAATCCACAGTATGTACACTTCCTAGGAGCATTACTTCTTCCTTTATCATGACCTCCTGAGTCTTGACCTCCACTTCGGCCACCAGCACGGTTAAACACGGGACCACCTCGGTTACTTGGAAGTYCACGACCACCACCTCTATTTCCACAGCCTCCCCCTCTAGTCACCACCAAACCAGATCTGTCTGAGAGAGAAGAATACTTTGTAGACTCAATAGATGTCCTCGTCACCACCAAACCAGATCTGTCTGAGAGAGAAGAATACTTTGTAGACTCAATAGATGTCCTCCTAAGACGGGCAAACACTTCTTCAAGTGAGGGAGGAGCAGACCCCCCCCCCCTAAGTATTTGTGCTCGAACGGGTTCATATTCAGCCTTCAAACCCACCAGGAACCCCGTCACATCAACTTGTTCTCGTTGTTGTTGCTGAACCTGAACATTCGGTGTCAGTGGATGATATACGTTAAGCTCATTTTGGATATTTCTCAGACTTGCATAGTATTCCTCCAAGCTTTGATTGCCTTGCTTCAGATTAAAGTACTCTTGGTACAACTGATACACCCTAGYTGTATTGTCTTGTTCGGAATACAGTTTCTTAGCATGGTCCCAGATTTCTTTAGTTGTATCTAGGAACATAAAGTTCACACTGATTTTAGGTTCCTTGCTATTCCACAACCAAGTCATAATTTGAGCATCCTCTTGCTCCCAATCACTGAACCCTAGAGAGTYAGAGGAAGGTTTTTCCTCTTTCACATGCTTTACCTTCTTCTTGGCCTTTAAGAACACCTCCACAGACTTGGCCCACAGCACATAGTTCTCACTATCAACTTAATAGATGTCATTTGAACATTTAAATAATCTGGAGAGATCATAACACTAGTTTTGTTGTCACTACCATCTCCGGCTGACATCATTTTCAACCAAATCTCCTCACTTCACAAAGGAATCAATTTTATAGACAAGGTTTTTACCTTCAACTATTCCGAATCAATCCACACACTACTACAGCATAAACACTACTACACTACTGCTGTCGTGAACTTCAGCAACTGGAAACCCTACTTTCAACGCACATACCCAGGTATAAACAGAGGAAAAAGGGACAGATATGCATACTAATCACTTCACACCACCACAGAAATATATTCTAGACCAAAACACAGCATTCGCAGTCCACTACTTGGGCGAAAAAAAGAAAATTGTTCATACCTGTCCACAAACAGCCCTCTTCGTATCACAGAATAGAGGGCATCTAGTACACCACTTAAACGACCACCACCACAGCAACTGGAGGCATACTTACCTCCAAAAATACAAAACGACCACTCCTTTTTGGCCTCTTGTCGAGCTTCCAATCAGGCTAGGAGAAAATTGATGAAATCTGATATGGCTGGCGGCGAACCCAGGAAGAAGAAAGGGTGATGAGGAAAGAAGAAAAAGAAGAAAGTAAACTGGGTTTTATTGCTCTGATACCATGTGAATAGCCCTATTCAGTTCTAGGTTAAAGTAGAGAAGAAGAGGAAGAAGGAGAAGGGTTCAGCCAGTAGAGGAAAAGTTAACCCTCACTAGTCGACCCACTTGTATTTATATCAAATAAACTCAGTTACAAGAAAGACAATATTGTCCCTTATAAGTGATGGGACGCAAAACTTAAACTTGAATAAAACAGACCTTTCACTCTCAAATAGATAAACCTAAAAGACCAAAATACCCCTGTTCTGTGAACTCTAACACATTCAACATATTACATTTCCCTGCTTATATGGATTTCAAATGTATTCCTGCCTCCTTTGCCCACTCCTCTCCCTTTTTATTATTCTAATTTATTTTGTTCATGGTTTATAGCACCAATTGCTCAAGTTTGCTGATAATATACTTGTCAATCACAGAAGAGAAACTCTTGCTGGTCAGGAGATTGCAAGTCTCTTCCGCCTGGTAGCTGAATATATTGTTTGGAAAGATTGGATGCCGAAGTTGTTGGCTGAGCTTCCTTCTTTACCTAGAGTATCCAGAATGCATACAACGGCCACAAAGAGATAAGGATCTCTTTGAACAGTTCCCGGTCACTAAATCAAGGTTCTTATCATTCTGAGTAGCCCTCTCCTCTCTGTTGGTAAATCCAATAACTTTTCAATCACCTTGGAGCACCATGGTTCCTTCTTTTGCAGGTTTGATAATGGGAAGGTGCACACCTATTAACACAGCCCCAAATGGAAATGCACTATGTATCCTTTAAAAGTGTTAAGAGGAATAGGCATCATAATGTCATATATTTATGCAACATTGCCTTTGCATCAATGTTCTTATGGTTATTTCTTCTTCTTTTTGCAATGTTCATATGTCATACTTCATTTGTATTCAATGATAATATAGAACATATGTTAATAATCCCCCAAACAAAAAGCCATCTGTTAATAATCATGTGTGCAAGGTAGTCTAATTTTAGAAGCAGAAATATTTGCTTATCAAAACCTACTAAGCTGATGTCTATGCTGAATGTTTACAAATTTACGTTACTAAAACATCCTGAAAACTTCTATTTCCATCTTAGAATATCTTGATGTGTGAAGTAGTTGATGTTGAACAACATCAACCATTTGATTTGTGGGGATAACAAATCATAGATACAGGTTCTGGTGGTGCATTACATATGCGAGCATGAAAATATTGTTTTGCATATGCAGCCAAGGATTTGATGGCACCAAAGAAGAGAAAAATAGGCGATGACAGAACAAGCACACAAATGTAAAGATTTATGTGAATTGACAAAATGTATATTTCTACAGGTGAAAATGATCAAAGAATTCTACTTTATCAAAAGGAAATTATATCGAGGGACCAAACCTGACAAGAATGATWAGGAAAAAACTTTCTTCCTAAGAACAATGTTTTTCCCTAAAACAAATTTCTTCTCAAAAGACTACTATAATATCTTATAAAATTAACCTTACAGCATAAAGCCAACTATTTTTTGATGATCCAAAATAAAAGCCATGAACTTGAAACATGGGATGTAGTCATGCAGACATGTAGAAGAAACCCAAAAGCTTCTCACCATAAAACACCCCGAAGGCATACATTTGTAATAATATAAGATCTCTTTTCCTTATACAATATTACCTGAAAGAGACTTGCATTATTTGTAAATGGGCACAGAATTCTAACAATCTCCACATTGTCTTAAACTACTGTTGTGTTTGGTATCTTTGCCGTTTCTTTAGGTTGGGGTTGATCAATAGAAATTGGTGTCAAAATATGAATTGTTATCTCAGGTAGTCACAACGTTTTGGGTTAATAAATAGAAATTGGTGTCAAATATAAATTGTCATGTCGCATAATCAGAAATATTTTGGGTTGGTAAATACAAATTCCTTTATTACCTGAAAATGTCAAATTTGTTGTTTCAACTCTAATCAGCAAAAATCAGGCCCCCACGTGCTTTTTTTAGGCCCATTGCAAACTTCTGAATCCCACGTGTTTATTTTAGGCCCCCACGTGCTTGTGAATTGGCATCAATTTCGAACTAGCACCTACCCCAAATGTATTTTGGGCCTAAAATTTCTGACCCTGGGCTGAACTGTCATTCTCCTTTTTTTTTCAGTTGAAGTGACTATCTTATGTGATGTGACAACTTTCTTGGTCAGCAATTTCTATTGATCAATTCCAATCTTCGAAACAATATATCGTGCGAGGGTAAGGCTGTGTACATAGGGGTGTCAATGGACCAGTTTTGGATTGGACCCTGTGTAAACCAAAATCAATTTGAACGGATTGGACAGACCAACAAGACATTGAATTGGATAAATCTGGATTTAAGGTCTAAAGTGTTTATTGGATCAGATTGGACCTGATCCGTCCGTAATGAATTTATATTCGATTAGGTTGGATTGAGACAATATCTTGTCGATTGATAGAAGATAAGAATATATACGGGTGCAAATGCATTGGACGAATTCGGATTCGGATCACTTCCCCTCCCTAATTGATTGAATATATATTTATATTTATAAATATAAATATATATAATACAAATATATATGTTATTTATTTATTTATAAATATATTTTTTATATTATATTTTTATAAATTTATTATATTATTTATTTTTTATAAAAAACATGTATATATATGATGAAAATAATTAAAAAGTACTTATGTTTTTTGTTTTTACTTTACTTAAATTAATATGTTTTATTTTTCTTTTAATAATTTATTAATTTTAAAGAAAACAAGTCGGATCGATTCAGATTCAAAGATCCGACTTACATGAACAGTGTTGGATCGGATTTGAATTCGATCCGATCCAATCTGTTTACAACCCTAAGAATATAGGTGTCAATGGATCAGGTTTAGGTTAGAATTAATCTAAATTAAAACAAATTTGAACAAATTGGATGGTCCAAACATTGAATTGGTCCAYTCCAAAATGGTCTAAAACATTCATTGGATTGGGTTGGACCTGATCCATTTGTAATGGACTCACATTGGACCAAATCCAATTCAATTTATTCCCCTATGTGTACATCTGTCCCTCCCCAAACCCACATTGGCGAGAGTTTCGTGCATTGGGCTGCCACAACGACCCACATTAAGCAAATAAGAGTCTTCTATCATTTTCTTTACACCCACTTATGTTACAGAAATCAACTTTATCATTGATKAAGTCCACATTAACCTTGAACGATTCTGTAGAAAGGGGTGCTATCTTTAATTCTTTTCATAGATTATCATCTCCATTGTCTTGTGTAAACTTATTGGAGTCGTATGTCTAAAACTTTGATTTTCCATAAACCAAAGTTGTTATTTTCCTCAAGTTTTTCTACTTTGAATCAACGTTATCAGACCCAAATTGTTCACAAATTTGTAAAAGCTATTGGATTACAATTCAAATGGTTCGATCACTGGTTTTGATTCAATGAATGATGACATCATATTTACATTTATATTATAGCATATCTATAAGTTGTGGTCAGTTGGATATTGATTTTGTTTTCATATAGATAATTGAGGTATGACTTAGTGAATTTTGTAAACCACATTTCTATAATAGATTACTGTAGAGCTGGAAGTACATGTAGAGCTGTAAATTAGGCTGTGTTGGGCCAGTACGACATGGCCTGTGCTTTTGGTGGGCCATGCCATGCTAGCTTGCAGGCTGAGTCAGGGTGTGCTTCTCTTCCTTAGGATACTTTGAGGGGTCAGCCTGGCATGGCCCGAGCCCATACAGGCCTGTACTGGGCTGGTTTGAGCCTTTGGTCAGRCCGGTTATAGATTGGGCCAAGCCATAAGAGGTATATTTAAAAAAAAAAAAATTAAAGTAAAAATATACAAAAGATTAAAAAAGGTCTTAAATTTTATTTTACATGAATTTTGATATATACAATTATTTATATAAACTTCAGGCCCAGTTGCATTCTAATGGTAATCGAAAGTTGGAAGCCCCCTTACGGTGCCCATTGGGAGGGCTGAAGCGCAGCTGCTTGTGGCTTTCTGAGGCGGCCTCACACAGATAGCCTATCAGCTATGTTTGGTGAAAAATGGGGGAGTCCAAATTGGCTGTAGTTCAATTATTTGATGGAGACTGTCTCCCAAAAAACTAAAAAAGAAAAAAAAAATCATTTGATGGGCTGTCCACTTTAACTTCTTTGAATAGTTTATTCTAAGCGCTTCAAAGCAGCTGAACAAATTTAGTTGAATCTTTAGCTAAGTTCTCCCAAACGGGCCCATGGTCATTTTTTTGACAACTTAGCATCGTAAAACATTTAAGTTACTAAAAAACCATAGGTTTCAATGGTTCATGTGGGCAATGGTGAGTCATCTAATTTTTAAAAAATTCAAAAAACAAAACAAAAAAGATTTACAAGGCCAATGGGTTCTGGTTTTGCTGATCTGACCCTTCTTTGAGTCCAACTTTAACAACAACAACAGTGCCTTACCTTGTAATGGGAACCTCATAACTGTCGAACCTGCGCAACCCGAGCTTGATTGAATTAACTCCACTTATAGCACAAACCTTCCGCGAAAAACCAAAGGAAAAAATGAYGAATTTAAGATGTGATACATCTTAGGGGGTGTTCTTTTTCGGATTTTAAGAGGGGGAAAGTTGGTCAATGGGATTTTGGTTCCTATTGACCAAGAATCCTATATTCTTTTTTTCAGATTTATGTGGAGGCCATGGAAAGTTTATTTTCCTACGTGGGTAAATAACTTTCCCACCTAGGGGGAAAGTTGCACACTTGAATGGGACAAAAATGCCCTTTTTAATAATAGTTTTTTATGACTAAAAAGTTCCTTGCCTAATTAACATGAGAAATAAAAGAACATGGGTARATGTACTTACCCATATAAGTGTTTTCTAGGAAAAACTTACCCAGATAATTGCATTTACTCGGATAAATAACTTACTGGAAAGCRAATGGGGCCTTAGTGGAAATACAATCACAAGTTTGATGGCACCACAATGAAATGAGAAAAATAGAAAGACGGATTTGGGTGGTTCAACAAAATGTCTGCATACGAGCGAAGATGATCAAATAATTCTACTACATTAAATACTTACAAGCATGGTAGAGACAACTCTGTTTGCAAGAACAAAGTAGCATTCCTCTCAAGCATGGTTTTTAAAAACGAACCGGTGATCGAACCGGTCAGGGGTCCGGTAATCAGTTTGAACGGTTTGATCGTTCGATCCGAATAGCTGGCCCGTTCTGACAAAAAAAATTGAAAAACTATCAAAACCGTTTGAACAGTTAACCGGCCGGTTCAGCGGTTTACTGACCAAAATCAACGGTTTTAGGGGAAAAAACGGTTTTGGAGGAAAACGGAACCGGTTACCTGACCGGTTCCTGGTTTTTCCAGTCCGACCATCCGGTCAGGTCCGGTTTTGAAAATAGTGCTCTCAAGTGACACTCTTATGATATCCTACAAAAGGATCCTTGCACCCAAAATGCCAAAAAAAAGGGTGCAAGTTGGATACTTGATTTAATGAATTTGTATTGCATCAAGGCTCGGGTTGTCAAGCTGGCCCATTCAAATTTTAACAAATGGTCAACCTAAGCCTGCCCAAATTGCATTCTTACCAACAACATAGAAACACGGGATATGGACATCGGTAGAACCCCAAAGCTGTAACTAGATACACCTAGAGGGTGTGTTTGGTAATAGCGGCACTGTGTTGCGATTTCAATTTGGGTTTATAAATACAAATTTATGAGAAATGTGTGTTGTCACGTTATATATGAATGCCATTTAATTTGGAAATATACATGTGACTGTTAAACATCAATTTGACATTTTAATAACAATTTGTATTAATCAACTCATAATCGTTTCAAAACATTTCAGGTTGAAAAATCTGTCCCTCACAGACAAAACATAATGAGAACGAAACACTAAAATACCAAATACCCCACTAGTGGATGACTTGCAATAACTTTTATACCTCCAATGGAATAATATTAAACATCTCCTACAAAACAAAATGTGTCAAAAGCATAGACTTGTAGATTTACAAGGGCCCTTTTCTTTACTACATGAATTTCAAAGAATTAKATATCAGTTTTCAAATTAGAAAACCCAAAAGTATTCGGGTGTAATGGGATAAGTAACCAACAATASAGTTGTAAATCAGATCCTGTTGGGCTAGAACGATACAACTTTGCGGGCCGCTCATGCTTTGGTGGGCCTTGCTTGCCTCCTCTAGGATATTTTAGAGCCCTGCAGTGCCATGCCGCAGGCCTAAGTCGGGCAAGCTATGGACTGGGTTGTGGGCCTGGGCCAAGATGGGTCAGGCCGTGGGGCTAGGTTGAGCCAACTAGTCTTTTTTTTTTTTTTTTTACATTTCTATTATTTTTTCCATTTTTTTACTAAGTGATACAAACTTTGGGGAAAATATAAATTTAACAAAAAATACTTGACAAAATACAAAATAAACAACAAATTGAAAATAAATTAGAAACCTTATTTCATTTGAATTTGAACAATACAATGGAATAAAATATAAAAAACAAAATAATAAAATTGAAAATAAAAAATTACAATGGTATTGAAAAAAATAACAAATAATTTCAATAAAATTGAAAAACAAAATTTTCAATAATTTTAAAAATGATATACAATTATTGAGTATACAAAAATAATATTGACTTTATCATCTCCATCTCCTTGACCCTAATCATCATTTGCTTCTGGTGAAACATCAGGTGAAATGTCATGTCCTTTATCTTGTAGTCTATTGTCAACATCCAGCCAATCTTTCAAGCATATGCACATCTCCATGTTTTCATCATTCATGTAATCTTTTTTTTTTTTCTTTTTGTCATTTGGCACCCTAGTACTTGCACTAAAACAAGACTTTAATAGAATCGTAGACACCAGAGGGGTTAGTAGATCATGTGTCATGGAGGTAAGAACTAGATAATTTTTTCCACGTTTACTTCACTAGGCTAAAATATCAAAATTATTTATATCCTCCAAGTTGAAAGAATCATTTAAATTAGAAAAATTAGCTTGTAAATAAAAATTAAGTTTAGTAAGTAAAATTGATGATAAAGTGGCAACTGATTTCTGCCTTTTATTTATTAGAGACTAAATTTTTTCTCTTCCATTACTAGAACTATATATTTCAAAGGTGGAAATTGCAGTTGTTGTCCTGTACAAGTTTTCCTATGCCGTAATAATTGAAATTCATATAAATTGTACATTTTAAATAATAAATTATTATTTTCTTCTTTTATATTTCCAATTTCAATATTCATATTTTCATAATAAGATTCAAGTAAAACATTTAAATCATCTTTTCTAAACCTAGGATTTAATATTGTAGCTAAGCAATATATATATATGAGAAATATTTTTCCATATTTTATAAATTTAAATTCCATTATTTCAATAATACTTTTAAAACTTGAATTATTTCTATATTTTGCAAAATATTCACTATTTGGGTAATAAGCACCTGAAAATTTCATTAGTTGTATCATAAAAAAAATTGTAAAAAATATTTTATACAAACAGTCATTTCCTAGTTATCTTCAGTTTGGCATATCAAAAATAGCCCAATCCAACACCTAGTGCAGTACCATAATCAAGTCTAGAGGTTATGTATAACTTTCCAATTTTTCCTATCAATCTCCAATGGCTGAGAACATTCTAAACTAACACGAGTCTCATAAGTGTCTAGTTTAAGGGATAATTTCATAGAAACATACCAATATCAACATGAAACAATAATGTACTTCTATTCATTTATAATAAATGTATCTATACATCAATCTGATTGGAGCTAAGGGCATACACTGATGCTACATTTTCCATTGATGCTACCTTATATCCAATCGGGTACATTCCAATCGGATGAAACAATAAAGTCTCTCCAACGTTGATGCTACCTTCTCCAACGGTTGAGAACATTCTAATCGGGAACAAGCCTCAGTCTCATACTGTCCACGTGTTTCTCAAACAATTTTTATGTCAGTGGCTTAATCAATGGGTCTGCTACATTCTCCGCTAATGCTACCTTTTGAATTTGGATCCCTATAGTAACAATCTCTCATAGATCTAGTGTTGTCACACAATAGTGGAATGGGTGATATAATAGGATTCCAAATTCTAGGACAAATTTCTTCATCCATACTACTTATTAGGCAGCCTTATAGCAATGTGCTTGGCCTCGATCGTAGAATCTGCCGTGGACCCTTGTTTGCTACTTTTTCAACTAATTACACAAGACCCCATCATGAATATGTATCCAGATGTAGACTTTCTATCATCTGGTCAGATTAGAAGTCAGCATTAGTATATCCGACCATTTGTAGTGAACTATCATTAAAGACAAGACAATAGTCTTTAGTCCTATGTAAGTACTTTAGTATGTTTTTCGCATTAGTCCAATACTCTTGTCTTGGGTTAGGTTGGTATCTACTTACAACACTTACGGCCTAAGCAATGTCTAACCGAGTGTACAACATAGTATACATGATGCTCTCTATGGTTAAAGCATAGGAAACCGTTCTTATGCCCTTTATCTCCTCAAGGGTCTTAAGTAACATTCATTTGGAGAGAGGGACTCTATGCCTAAAATGGGCGAATCTCTTCTTGGCATTCTACATGTTCTATCTATTGACAATCTTGTCAATGTAAGTAGATTGCGATAATCCAATTATTCTCTTCAATTTATCTCTATAGAGTCAAAGTTCCAAAATACAGGAAGCTTCTCAAAGATCTTTTATGGAGAATTGCTACAGAAGTCATACCTTCGCTGTAGTCAACATTCCTTCGTCATTCTCAATGAGCACAATGTCGTTTACATGCARAATCATAAATGTAACCTTATCTCCCAATGTCTTTCTATAAAGACAGGGTTCATCCAAATTCTACTTAAAATCAAATTGTTTGATTATTGAGTCCAATCAAAAGTTCAAACTTATGGAAGCTTGTTTCAACCCATAAATAATTTATTCAGCTTACACACCATGTGTTCCTAACCCTTAGCAATAAAGTCTTGCGACTGCTACATATAGATATCTTTAGTAAGATATCCATTCAAGAATGCATCTTTGACATCAATATGCCAAATATCATAGTCGTAGTGTGCAACTATAACTAATAGTATCCTTATGGATTTAAGCATGTCCACTTGCGAAAAGTCTCCTCATAATTGAATTTTTTTCTGAGTGTACCCATTCAATATAAACCAAGCTTTATAGGTTTCAATTTTTCCATCAAGGCCCTTCTTTCTCTTGTAGATATTCTTACAACTGATTGCTTTCACCCCAAGGGGCAAGTTTACGAGAATCCAAACTCCATTGGTTTTYATAAAGTCCATCTCGACTTTCATGGAATATACCCACTTCAGGGAGTCTATGTCCAACATAGCTTTTGTATAAGTTACGAGATCTTTCTCTTTGTTCATAGCTTCAATCAAGTAACTTTCTTGATCATAGTTGTAAAGTACTGGACGTCTAGAAACCTGGATAGATCTTCTAAGTTGGATATTATTATTTGGAATTCGTGGGTTATTTCCCATTACTATTGAGCTCTTTTCATCAAGAACAACTTCCTAATAGTGATTGTTCAGGATGTAGTCCTCCTCCAAGAAGTAGGCATATCAACTAACAATCACTTTTTGATATTGTGGGTCATAAAAGAGATACCCTATTGAGTTCTTGGGGTATCCTACAAATTAGCAATGACTGGTTTTAGATTCCAATTTGTCCGCACTTATCCTTTTGACGTGTATTGGACAACCCCGTATTTTTAAGTGTCTTACACTTGGTTTCTTACCGGTTCATAGCTCGTAAGGAGTCTTAGAAACTGACTTGGTTGGAACTCGGTTCAACACGTAAATTACTGTCTCCAATGCATGCCCCCAAAAGGATATGGGTTGCTCTGAATGGATGAGGAATGATTTGACCATATTCAATAGAGTTTGATATCTTCTCTCTGACACACCATTTAATTGTGGTGTAACAAGAGGAGATAATTATGATATAATCACATTGTCCTTACGTAGTTCATGAATTCATCGGAGAGATATTCACCTCCTCGATCTGATTGAAGGGCTTTGATTTGTCTCTCCAATTATTTCTTAACTTCTTGTTTAATCTCCTTGAACTTTGCAAAGGATTCAAACTTATGTCTCATTAAGTACACACAACCATACTGAGAATAATCATCGGTGAAAGCTATGAAATAACAGTGTTGGTTTCGTGTCCTAACATTCATGGGACCATATACATTAATATGTACAAGGTCAAGTGTGATCGTAATTCTTTGAGGCTTACCTGTAAATGGCCTTTTTGCCATATTGCCTTGGAGGCAAGGCTCACAAGTTGGTAGATCTTCCGCAGTGAGAAAAATCTAGGGAACCATCATTCACCAATCTTGTGATATCTTCTATGTTAATATGGCCAAGTCAGTAATGTCACAAACACGTAGGATTAATTGTATCATGTGTTCTTTTCTTGGGGATGTGCTCCGATACGATTTCGGTGACATTCGTTTCTAGAGAATGATGGAGAACATAAAGATCATTCCCAAGTTCTTCATGAGTAAGGAATTTGTTATTTAATTTAATGGTAATGTTATTACTGAATAAAACATAATAACCATACTTACATTACTTAAAAATCGAAATCAAATTTACTTAAGTAAAGGTACATAAAGACAATCCTTTAATATGACAATTCCTTCTCTAAAGATTAAATCTATTGTTCTGATATCAACAGTTGTAACAGTTGTAGTTGTCCCTAAGTAAAGCACAACATCGTCATCATTCASTCTTCTACTTTCCTTGAACTCTTGCAATGTATTACATGCATGAGTGGCAGCCTTAAAGTCAATACACAAAAATGCAAAAGTGACCAACATATTGATCTCTATGACAAGAGATTCAAAATTACTTTCTTTGTTCTTGCGGGATTCCAGACACTAAGAATAATTTCCCTTCTAGTGCCCAATCTTCTTGTAGAAGTGACACTCATCAGATGACTTGTCTCTCTTATGCTTTTTTGGTTTACCTCATTTTTTTAGGCTTCTTCTTATCCTTTCTTTTATTCTAGTCAGATTTGCCACCTTAAATAAGCATGGCTACCRGATTATCCTTCTTAATCAGTTCTTTGGATCTTTGCAACATATTGTTGAGCTCCTATAAGCTAACTTTTAGTTTGTTCATGTTACAGTTCATGACAAACTGATTGAAGGATGATGATATATAGTTCAAGACAACATCAGTCTTGGTGTCATCATCAAGTTGGGAGCCAAGAGCCTCAATTCATTTATATAACCTATCATTCACATGACATGGTTATGAACTGGTTGGCTTTTTCGGTTATCCTCGTGGTTATCAACAGTTTGAGGACCTTTTGTCTTGTAAAACAACTCTGCACCTCATATATGGTTTTTAGACTATCCAGGATATCTTTGTAGATATTAATTTTGTTAAACTGTATTTGGATAGAATTATCCGAGGAGGCTATGACATAACACCAGGCAAGAGAATTTTTCTCTTCTCATTCCTAATATTCCCACCTTGCCTAAGAAGCCCTATCACCCAAATGTTTTGATATTGTATTTTTGGCATCCTTGTCCAATTTCTCGGATATGAGCACCAAGTTCAAGTTACGAAACCAGTCTGCATAGTTGGGTCATTTCAATTTGTTGTTGTCTAACAGTTTAGAAAACTATCTATGTATCATTTTTTATAAAAGGCATAATTAATTAATCCACTATTAATATCGTTTCATGTTATCTTTCATAGAATGGATTTTTATTTATATTCTATCTCCATTTGTTCATCTCTAAGATTTTTTTCCTATCTCAGTGATAGATGACATAGTTCATGTCTCTGGAAATGTAGGAAATCACATAGGTGCATGGGGTCAACTATTTCAACTACATAACCCCATCACTTTTTATGAAGGATCACATATCCACCCACCCAATAAGCTTTCCCTTTATCATCCATTAGCCAATGTTCATTGTCAATTTAGGTTACACCTTTCTAACTAGTAAGTGCAGACCTATCATATTGGGAGCTTCAAGGTACCATGGAAGAGTCTTCCATTTTAGGATAGGCCCCTCCTACTAGTCAATGACACTGTTTTCACCATTGGTAAGGCTATAGAGGTTGGTCAAGTCTTCGAAAGTCTGGAGAAGGTGACTAAAAAGAGAGAGGTCGTCAGGAAGAGAGAGGAAGAGAGGAGAGAGAAAGGAGACACCCCCTTGTGAGAAACCCTAGGTCAAAGTTATATTGTTATTTTTTCTTAAGGAAGAGTTGCTTTCCCTTTTTATAGAGAGAGAGTCGGGGCTATAAGGAGGACTTAAATGGATACTTTTCCTRTTAAGAAAGGAGATGTGACTATTAAGGGAGTGTTATTGGGGTTTCGCCACGTGTCTAGCGAGAGCCTTCAAAGACAAGGTTTCCTTCCCCTTAAGGATTCTCTACGTATGCTACATCTTTTTGTGACCCTTTTATACTGATGTGGTGTAGGTGATGTTATTTGCATTGCTCGCCTTTACTAGGCCCATGGGGCGTCCTATCATGTGCGTATTTTAAAGACACGTGTTTCTGATATTTATTCCTGATCTACAATAATTCTATACCTGTTTGAAGTTCATCATGGGTTTGCGCATGTCTAAGGCTCATCGCAGATCCGCATAGGACAAAGCTCATCGCAACATGTGTTTCGGGTATGAGTTCATTACAGATTTGCACGATGGGTTAGGGATTCATCAAAGGCATCTATGTAGTGTTAGTTTGATACTCTCTGTACTTTGATGGTCTTAGTGACCACTATGTACCTACATTATCCCACTTTTATCGATAAGTGGAAACTTACCGATAAGCATTTTGTCATTGTGTTTTACTTTGGGGTTTCGTGATGGGGTGATGAGGAATAGGGTTGTAGATGTTGTAGCATCCTGATCTTTTCGCATTAGGTCTGATGATCGTTCTAGTTCTTGATGAGATGCTTTGCAAATTTTGTGTACAAAAAATTTTATTGGGGTATGTTGATAGCCCCCCCTGCTTTACACTTGTCAATAAGCATTCTGACATTCGACTTACTAATGCTCTTGGATGGGAATCRAAAATGTTCGTTTTGCGATTCAACTCCCTTTCCTTTCTGATAAGGTATTATTTGTCGTGTTAACTTGTACATTTTTTCTGGGTTATATGAGTCATGTACGAAATTTTTGAAGATGTGATGATAAAATCATATAAGCATTTTTTAAGGTATAGCTCAATACTTCTTGTACTTAGCCCCCTTGTTTCTTAATAGAAGTCATTGTATCAAGAAACAAGTGAAATGAAAAGTTGGCTACTTTAATGTTCACCCCTCTGTATCTTGATAGAATGTCTTCTATTGAGAAACACTTAAGTGAGGTTTGCTGGGTGTGTGAATATTTGCCGTCTCTCTGTGTGAGTAGGGGGATGTTGCATGGGTGTTTCGTGGGCAGAGTACCCAGCCCCGGTTTGCTTTTATAAAAGGCATGAAGGAAAGCCCCCCATTTACAATGTAAGATTTTGGAACATGTTGATGCAATTTGAACTTTTGTTGTGATTGCTTTGCAGTTTGACTTGGTTATGTCATCGTGACTAAGTATTTGTGGTATTCCATCTCCCTTAGTTTTGCCAAGAGTTCTCTTTTTCCAAGGTCAATTAGTGTGGTTGGGATTTGTCGGATCTTTCCTGATCTAGTCAGGACGTGTCATCGCACTTGATTATACGAAGTACTGAGATCGATTGTCATGCCTATTGTATTGTCCTTGAGGTTTCTGAGGTCTTTAGTATTTGCCAAAATGTTTCAATGCAGTCAAGATAGCTAAGTGTCATTGTATTTGAAAATTTAAATGTCATCGCTTATGCGAAAGTTGAATGATACCGCAACTAAGGGTTAATTGACATTGTATTTGAGAGAGATAGATGCCATCGCATATGAGAGGTAAATGTCATCGCAAAGAATAAGGAAATTAAATTTCATCGCACCTGGTGTTGCTAGAATAATTTGTTGTACTTTGGAAAGCTAAGTGTCGGTGTATCTTATCGCTTTTCAGGATACTATATATTTTGTTGGATATTGCTCCTGGGGTTGTTAGGGTATGTAACAACATGCCTGGGGTTGCCAGGACATATAAGTGCACACCTGGGTTGCCAGGGCCTTTGCATAGGGCATGCAGCGTCGTGGAACTGGCCATGGCATCGTGAATCCAGCCGCGGCATCCTGGAATTGGCTAGGGACTGAGTGAGCGCGCCTGGGGTTGCCAAGGCCTGTGCATGGAGCATGCGGCATCGTGGAACTGGTCACAGCATCGCAGAACCGACCACTGCATCCTGGAACCAGCCAGGGAATAAGTGAGTGCGCTTGGGGTTGCCAGTGCCTTCGCATGGAGCATGTGGCATTGTGGAACTAGTCACGGCATCATGGAATTGGCCGCAACATCCTAGAATAGGTCAGGGAATGAGTGAGCACACCTAGGTTGCCAAGGCCTTCGCATGGAGCATGTGGCATCGTGGAACTAGTCACGACATCATGGAATTGGCCGCAACATCCTAGAGTCGGCCAGGGAATGAGTGAGCACACCTAGGTTGCCAGGGCCTTCGCATGGAGCATGCAACATTGTGGAATTGGCCATTGCATCACAGAACCGGCCAGGGAATAAGTGAGTGCGCCTGGGGTTGCTAAGGCCTTCGCATGGAGCATGCAACATCGTGGAACCAGCCACGGCATCGTAGAACCAACCACAACATCTTGGAACTAGCCAGGGAATAAGTGAGTGCGCCTAGGGTTTCCAAGGCCTTTGCATGGAGCATGCGACATCGTGGAACTGGCCACGACATCGCGGAATTGGTCGTGACTTCCTGGAACCAGCCAGAGTATGTGTGTGACAAGCTCCTGGGGTTGCCAGGGCTTAATACAACCAGGGTGTCTGCCCGGAGGCGGTGCCTGAGCCTAGTAAACCAGGCCTGCAATGAATGGGTTGTGCTATTGATCAGAATTTTTATGTAACATTGCAAGAAACATGTTAGTGAATTACAAGATATATGATGAATGGGTAATCGCTTGTTTAAAATTCATTTCAAAATTCACAAATTGATTCAAAGTCATATATCTTCACTGTAGGATAAAAAAATGGCCTTATTTGAAAACATATTCTCAATAAATACGGTAAAACATAATTTTAAAACCAAATAATATATTTTAAGAGACAATATTGAAAGTATGCTTTGAAAATAACTATGTAACAGAGACACCATGCTAAAGTACGTTTTCAAGGACACAAAGAACCGAGCTTACACATTTAGGGCTTTGGATCTAATTTGTTATAAGTTGAGACATACCTAAAAAGTAGGGTTAAATATGCTACTGCTCAAAAGAAAATGAACAAAGTCCATATACCAAAATCCATACCGAAATTAACTAGTAATCACTAATCACTTTAACACGTAATCTAATTAGAAAAGCATAATTAAGGTGACATGCGTTTGAGAATTGCAAAAAGCATAAAAAAAAAAAAAGTTAAAATGTAAACCGCTAATTTTTGCAATGAATCAAATGTTCGCCCAAAACAGAAAAAATACTAAATAAGAATTAATAATAACAATGGACATTATTCAATGACCCGGGGTGAAGGGTGAAGGCCAATCAATGATTACGATAAGATCCATTTAACTATTTCGAAAAAAAAAAACATAGTTATTCTCTTATTGTTATATTTATATATTTTATATTTTGATGTTGATTTCTAATAATTAACGCCCCCTTTTTCCTTCTGAATGCTAAGGACAAGTGTTTATGTTGCCAAACTAATCTACAGAAATTGCCATATTTTGTGTCAATTCTTTCGCTTCCTGTTATTTTATCACTAACACGTATTAATTTCCAAAAAGAAGAAGAAGAAAGGTTAATTGAAAAAGTAATAGCTTTCTAAATAACAATGSCCCTCCGAGATTTTCAGTATTTATTGGAGATAATTCTTAAAAGATAAGATGTACAAAGATTTTCAACATTTATTTTGGGATTAATTTAAAACAATTGTTTAGGATCATTCACTGTTCGTACCTATTTAAAACCTCATAGTTATATTGTTATTAATTAAACTATTATTGAATTCACATGGCTTAATAAATCTTCGCCCGATCAGGAGAGGAGAGGATACCTGTGTTCAGGATTCAACAAAGATCTTCCAGCGAAACGGTGTCCTTCTTCAAAATGATGCCTTCTTTTGTTAAGTCTTTGGTCTCTGTTGATTCCTCCGTCGAAGCCATTGATCATTCAGCGGCCTAATTTGAGAGTTTGCAGCAGCAAAAAAAACTTGAGTTGTGATGTTAGACAAGTTCGAAATGATTCTACAATGAACCCTCTTTGTTTCAAGTCATCTTCTCGAACGATTTCAGTAACTTCGAGCCGTTTGCACCACGGTTCCGACAGAGTAGCGTTGCCAGTATTGGGTGTGACAATGATTCGCGGTCATCGCTGGTTATGTGAGGCCGAGCGGGACAAGGAATTTGATGMCGCGAGTATTTGATTCGTCATTGAGAGGTAACAGTTTGATGCTGAATTCTACTTGTGACTTCGGGACCCATTTGCTCAAGTGAACTTGATAGGAAGGGGACTGGTTCGGACTCGGGGGGATTTCTCATTGCTATCGTCGGAAGAGGACGACGATGAATAGTGCCCCCTCTTTGGCCGACGGGAGGAGGGGAGAGAGACATCGCCGCCCCTATTCGGTGTTGGGATTAGGAAGATGAAAAATAGAGATTTTTTTTGGGAATTTGGTTCGAGCCAACAAGAACTCAAAGGTGCGGGACTTGTGCTCTAGAAGAAAAAAATCCTGATCTAAACTCTTCCCCGATTTTGTCACCGAATGTGTTGTTAGACAATGTATGTCCTTAGCTTCAATCATATTTATGTAATTATTGTCATTTATTGTAAATGAATAAAGTGCATAATTGATTCATGTTATTATGGTATGTTTCTGTGTAATACTCTTAAGTTGGACACTTATGAGACTCGTATTATTTTAAAATCTTCACAACCATTGGATARATCTTGAGAGATTTATCCTGYCAGGGCTGACACTGATGTGTCGTCAAGTTGGTTGGAGTGGCTTGTTTCAGCTGCCAGGGTGAGACCTAAGTTACATGCAGTGTGGGTTTTCTTGAAACCCTGAACCGGACCAAATTCCAATATTGCCCTGGACCTTGGAGATAAATGGGCAAAACTTGAATGTTATACCTGATCCCTAAACTCGATTATGGTACTACACTAGGTGTTGGATTGGGTTGTCTTTGATATGCCAATCAGTGAAATCTTTTATCGAGTCAAATTGGTTTGCAAAATGTTTTAATTCTCGGGATCCATGTGAGTAGATAGTGCAACACTGTACCTTGCAGCCAAGAGAGAGGTCATCTCTTGTCGGACAGTGTTTGATCATTATGGACTGAGAGGTTAAGTGTAAGGCCATTGAGCTAATACCTGATGGGTTAATCTTGCATCTGCCCACAGTCCTTGGGTTTTCACAAAATGGCTCGACCCAATGACTATTTAGTGTAAATGTTGGGCTCATTAAGAACCCATGTTGATGGACTTAGGGGTTTGTTATTACTTACAGTGAATTCGGCAAGGCCTTATAACAAAGGCTAGGCTGAACCCATGTGGTTGATGTGTAGATCAATGCTAGGGTTCCACGCCATACAAAGAGAATCAAATTAGTCGGCACTTAATGGGTTAAGTAAGCAACATGACTTAATGGGCCTAAAGCCCATTTCGAACTGGGCTTAAATGATTTAATTAAATTGGGCCAATTTTGGATTTATAATCTGACTGGGATTAGCAGTTGGATAAGATAGGTCTTATCAACTTGAGAGTCTAAATCTAAATACAAGATTTAGATTAGGAAATCTCATTCCTAATCAGATTAGGAAGCTAATCCTGAATGGATTATAAATAGGGGCGAATTCCAGGAATATAACACACTCCTCTTTGTAGTCTCTTCTCTCCCTCAGTTCTTAACGCCATCCCAGTTGGATCTCCATCTGTTGGAGCGATCAATAAGTGTTATTGATATTGTTTCTTGGTAAAGAAACAATTAGAAGTCGTGCTCACATCACCCTATTTGATTCTTGGTGAAGAATCCAGGTTCTTGCTTTAGAACCATTTCTACTGATCCTGCCTCAACCTTCATTGTGTCATTTTCAGTGGAGGCAGGTTTTGTGTCCTCTTTGGGTGTAAACACCTATGTTGGGAATTCCTTTTAATTCTATAACAGGTATTTCCTTCTCTCTTCCTTTGGTTTTAGATCTGGTCTGGTTTTGTTTCAAGAATGATCATTGAAAATGTAATTTTCTAAAATAGGGAATGCGATTCCCAAATGGGAGAAAGAGAAATTTTTGAAATTTCGCCCAACCTTCTTGTAGGGTTAGGCTATCCATATGATGGATCTCTCATCCTTTGAGAAAATTTATTTTGAGAAGGATGAAGCATCTTTCATGCTAGATCTCCAGAGATTGGAGAAAAGAACTAGAGATTCTAATGTTTTCATCATTTGTAAAGCTATAGAGGTTGGTCAAGTCTCCGAAGGTCCGGAGAAGGCAATGGGAAAGAGAGAGATCGTGGGGAAGTGAGAGGAAGAGGGGAAAGAGAAGGGAGAGACCCCCTTGTGAGAAACCCTAGGTCAAAGTTATATTGTTTTTTTTTCCTAGGGAAGAGTTGCTCTCCCTTTTTATAGAGAGAAAGCCAGGGCTATAAGGAGGACTTAAAAGGATACATTTCCTATTAGGAAAGGGGATCTAACTATTAAGGGAGTGTTATTGGGGTTTTGCCACGTGTCTAGAGAGATCCTACGAAGACAAGGTTTCCTTCCCCTTAAGGATTCTCTACGTATGCTACTTCTTTTTGTGACCCTTTTATACTGACATGGCATGGGTGACGTTATTATTTGAATTGTTCGCCTTTAGTAGGCCCACGGGGCATCCCGTCATGCGCGTATTTTAAAGACGCACATGTTTCTGATATTTATTCTTGATCTACAGTAATTCCGTACATATTCGAAGTTCATCACAGGTCTGCGCATGTCTAAGGCTCAATGCAGATCCGCATGGGACAAAGCTCATTGCAACCTATTTTGGGTATGAGTTCATCGCAAATTTGCGATGAGTTATGAACTCATTGCAAACGTGCGATGGGTTATCATTCATCACAGGCATCCATGTATTAGTGTTAGTTTGACACCCTCTATACTCTGATGGTCTTATTGACCACTATGTACCTACAGACACCTTTATCATCTCATGAATCAATCCCATTGACTGTCTTAGTGAAATGGATAGCCTAATTTTTTGGTGCATCTCTACCCACCAATTCGGTCTGTTTTCATGCTAATGATGGAAGGCCTTTAGAGATATCATCTTATGATATCCCCTATCTCATTGCACTTATATTAATCATGAGAGAACATGTATTTTAGTCCCTAGGTCAGATTTAGGTTATACCATAGTGGCTCCCACTAACTTTTATAAAGTCATATTCAAATGGGCTAGGGTTCCCGTGAGGTTCCTTTTGGGAAAGAAGTTATTGGGGAGGACCATTAGGAAAGGAGATAATGCAATGATCCATGCATATCATAGAAATGATGTCCATTTAGCCATGATGATCGTGTAGAGACACATAAGTCAATACATGGGCCAAGCACTTATGGCCCATGATGATCACATCCATTCAACACATCACATACACATACATAATTGAWTCATATCAATTTAAAATTTGTAAAACCTAAACCCATTTAGATTAACACATGATCATCCTATCAATGGATCAAATTATTTAATAATTTTGTATATAGCAGTCCATGTTGAAATGGGCTTGTCTTGATTTAATATAACATAAAAAGGGTTTTCAAGTATGGGTAGAATTGGTCCATGCAATAGGCCATCAAACCCCTGGCCTAGATTGATTTTGGGTAACTTAAACAATAATCCAAGGGGCTGTGATCAGACCCCAAAGAACTATAGGTTCGGCCCCAAAGTATTGGGCCAAAACTAGGTTAGATTGGCCTAGGGTTTGGTGTCCAAAGCATGCATTAATTCACATAGGTAATGATATGAAATTATCAGTTATTATTCACAATCAAATCAAAAAATAAATAGTAGATAATTAAAAATAAATGGCTAGGGTTGATAGTGTGATGGTTTGAATCCAATCCGAAAAAAACTACATCGCTACAAAACTACAATCTGTAGATCGATCTCCATTTGCAATCTCTGTCTTCTCTGCACGCTCTAATGATTTCTCCAATGTAAAGAAAAAATAAAAAAACCTAGTCTCTATTGCTCACACTAGGAAAACCTAATACATTCTTTCTAGAAAGGAAAAAATTATAAACYACGTAATTAAATTAATAAATTCGGTGTTCACAAATGTTTCCATCACCAAGAGTTCAACCTCCATCACATTTTCAGCCTAAGAATTCAAGAATTAATGATAAAACAAATCTATAATATTATATATATATAATATTATATTTAAGATATATATATATATATATAATATATATATATATATTTAAGATCATTGGCCCACTCTGAGAACCGAGTTCTCAGGGATTTCTGCTAACTGCTCAGACCAACTAGACTAGTTCTTGTCGATTTGAGTTTTGGCTTAAATCTAGTTTAGTTCAGTCCAAGTGCTGAACCTAGTGCTCTGATACCACTGTTGGAAGGGTTAGAATTCATCATATGGATAGTTGAACCATCTAGATGTCTGGGTGAAATTTCAAAAATTTTCGAATCCTTTTGGGAATCAAATTCCCTGTTTTGAAAAATTGCATTTTTCTGGGTCGGTCTTGCATTGAACCAGACTAGATTTGAAACCAAACAAAGAGGGAGATGTATACCTGATATGGATACCACAAATTTAGATCCCAAGGTGGAAGTTCATAACCAAATTAGTCCTAAAACCAGCCTCTAGTGAATTTGGCACAGTGTATAGGTGAAGCTGATTCAGCAACACAATTTTCAGCAAAACTGCAACCCAACTGCTTGGATTGAGATAGGGAAGGTGAGCCTGATATCCCTTGAATGTTTCTTGCAAAAATYAATAAAAAAAACTTATCTATATTAGTCCTAGATAGCTAATGTCGAACTGGGAAAAATTAGATGACAAAAGGGTGCTGTGAGAATCAGGAAGTACAAAAATATGAAGCTGTCTTGGACTGGTCTGTCCCCTCCTCTTTTATAATCTCTTATGGAGCTATYTCCTAATCTAATTTGGAGATAATCCAGATCTATATCATAGATCTAAAATCTAATTAGAAATATACCTTATTTTCTTATAAGATTAGGTGCTTCATACCTAGATCCAAACCCAGATTTGCTGCATGGCAAGTTGTCTTGTGCCAACTTAATTAATCATATTATTTATGGGCCTTAGGCCCATCAGTTATACGCCTTACGACCCAAGGGTGTTGCATTGCCAACTTAGRCCTGATTTGTCTGGCATGGGACCCCACAATGACCTCACATAAGTCCATATGGATTCATCCCAACCTCTGTGAAAAGGCTTGGCCGAATTCACTACTAAATATAGTAAACCCCTGAGCACATCACTATGGGCTCAATATGGGCTCAACGTTTACACTTAAATGATCATTGAATTCAGCCATCCTATTAAGATCCAAGAATAATAGACTTAAGTAAGATAAAACACATCAAGTAATCAACCTTGTAATGGTCTCTTTCACTTAATCTCTCGGCCCATAATGATCAAACACTGGCTGACAGGGAAGGACCTCTCTCATGACAGAAAGGTGTAGCATCACTCTCTACTCAGATGGATCCCAGAAATTAAAACCTTTTGCAAACATTTTTCATAGAAACATTAATATATATTACAACCCAAGGGTGTTGCATTGCCAACTTAGGCCTGATTTGTCTGGCGTGGGACCCCACAATGACCTCACATAAGTCCATATGGATTCAGCCCAACCTCTGTGAAAAGGCTTGGTCGAATTCACTACTAAACATAGTGAACCCCTGAGCACATCACTATGGGCTCAATATGAGCCCAACATTTACACTTAAATGATCATTGAATTTAGCCATCCTATTAAGATCCAAGAATAATGGACTTCAGTAAGATAAAGCGCATCAAGTAATCAGCCCTGTAATGGTCTCTTACACTTAATCTCTCAGCCCATAATGATCAAACACTGGCTAACAGGGAAGGACCTCTCTCATGACAGAAAGGTGTAGTGTCACACTCTCTACTCGGATGGATCCCGGAAATTAAAACCTTTTGCAAACATTTTTCATAGAAACATTAATATATATATATATATATCATATAAATATATTTTGCAAAACAAAGTYTCAAACATAGTTGAAATCCACAGCCGGTAGTTTAGGTTTTCATTAGATGAGTGTTATCATTCACTTTCTCCAACAAAGGGGCCGATCCTATCACTATGATCACCTACTTAGATGAATTCTCAAACTGCCCTAACATACCCAGGTTTTGACCCTTAATGGATCTTACTGATYGATATATCAAAGATAGCTCAATTCAACACATGGTGCAGTACCATATTTAAGTCTAAGGGTTATGTGTAACTTTCTAATTTTRCCCATCAATCTCTAAGGTCTAGGGCATAATTTGAAAATGGTCTAAGTTTAGTGTTTCATCCAAACACACATTGCATGTGCTTTGGGTTTAACCCTAGTAGCTGAGACAAGCTGCCCCAATTTCTTTGGTAGCACATCAATGTCTGCCTTGGTGGGATAAACTCTCCAAGTTTATCCAATGGTTGAGAACATTCTAAACTAACACAAGTCTCATAAGTGTCTAGTTAAAGGGATAATTTCACAGAAACATAACCAATATCAACATGAAACAATAATGTACTTTTGTTCATTTATAAAAAATATATCTGCACATCAATCTGATTGGAGCTAAGGGCATACACTATCTAACACGTCGGACGTTCACACCTTGCACATTGTCCTTTGGCCCCTTGCTCTTCCTCATCGGTCTCCCCCTCGGCCTCTTCCTCATCAATGATCACCATGTGCCCTACGATGTACCACTACAGGACCTCTAAGGGTGTCACCCCTCAGCATCATGTACCCATTACTCTCATCATTGGAGCTTTCACTCCTTTGGTCACGCTTTGCCCCACAAGCTACAACCCTCCTCTACAAGACTTCCACCTTAAAAGGTTGAGAGGAGCTCTTGGACATGGTGATGGACGAGGTCTTACCTAAGCAAAGTGGACCAAAAACTCAAAAAGGTTGAACAGGAGTGGTGCGCTAGCCGAGGTGGTCTGGGAACTCCAAGAAGTTGCACGATAGAAAAATGATGGGGTTCCCCCTTTCTTTTCCTCTCCTTTTAAAGAAAAATGGATGACCTATATCTATTCCATCCAATAGTCACCAGTGCACCACCTCAACCATTTGTGTCAATGGCCACCACGTGGCACCGACCTCGGAATACAAAATGATGCCAAGAGGCCTGGTTTTGGTTCACTGGAATTCATCAACCCAGGATCCACCGAATCAGCGTGTCTACTCATCCCGGTCATGGCTGCCTACCGACAAATGTGCATGCCTCCCAGATAGCACTGACTCTCTCGATGGTCAAAGACTTAAGAAGATTTTGAGCTTCTTTCTACTCCCATTAACCGAGGCTGAGGCATGAGTGAATAATTAGACCTTGGCCTTAGGAGTGGGGCAAGTGATATGGGTATTATCGGCCACTTCACCATGTGATGACACGTGACACTACCCAAGGGCAATCTCATCACCTTGACCTTCAACTAAGGGCATTGTCGTAACTTCCCTGAGTCATTACTATGAAAGCATTTATTACAAGCATTATGATCTCGACTAAACTTTCTCCTAACGCACTTATGATGGGATAATTCTTGGTCGTTGTCCTTGTAACAGCCGCATGCATTCATGACCGAAATTTATAGGATGGTTACCAACTGCCCATTATTGAGTTCCCAAGCGACTCCAACTATAAAAGGGCACCAAAGCCTAATGTATGGACACACACACTTGAGTTCTCTCTTTGCTCTCTTGTTGTGACATCGACTTTCCATCAGTCCTTAGCTAACTTGACCGTCAAAGTCCTCACCCCTGGAACACTCTCGGGGCCTCTAACGTTTTTACCCTTTACAAGTGGGACCCTCAGCTATCTGATCTCGAAAGTTACCAAGCTGCCCTCGGCTCTAGATTTGGCAGCAACAGCTTCCATAGTGTGGGTTTTATGTGTTATTATATCTATGTTTAGTCCTTAATTTGCTGTTACTGTGATATTTTCTCTCTAACTAAGCATTATTGATTCTTATTGGCAGGKTACAATTCTATGCAAGGTAAGGCTGTTCTTTTTTTCTATTTTGATCCAGGATGATGGGATTGCAACATAGTGGGATACTGGGGTTAGGTTGCTGCTCGACATTACCAAAAAGTATATGTGATTTCCTCTTCTATTTCGTGTTGTTTTAGAGCTTTCTGAAACTGCGGTCGTAATAGCAATTGCTTTGGCATCACTCGCTTTTTCTCTACTCTCTCTTTTTGGTGCTTGTGTAAAATTTCATTAGTAGCAATACTTGTAAAACCTGTAATAGAAACATAAATCCAATCAATTAGTCTACAATTTTTCCTCATAGCTCTCAACGTTTCTGACATGATTGTCTTTCCTTGTATCTTAGAGAACAGATTAACCTTGTTCGATTTCTTCATCCATGTCCCATTTGAATTTCAAATATGAGGTACTGGAAAAGGCCACGGACTCTTTCGATATCAAGAACAAATTAGGACAAATAGGTGATCAAGTGTTGTCTCAGTATTCAAGGGGACTCTACTTGATGGAAAGGCTGTAGCGGTCAAGAGTTTATTTTTCAACACCAGACAGTGGGTGGATGAATTCTTTAATGAAGTAAACATGATTAATGGAATTCAGCACAAAAACCTTGTTAAGATTTTGGGTTGTAGCATTAAAGGCCAGAGAGTCTTTTGATCTATGAGTATGTACCAAAGAAAAAGCCTTGACCAATTCCTTTTCAGTAAGTCCTTGGAAAAATCCAATCACAAATCCCTCTGATACCCAATTTTGAGTTACATCACTTATATAGTTCTAGTTTTCTTTGCTACTGCTGAACTATTGGAATGAATTACTAGGTTACACTGTCAAAAAATTTAGTTTTATAATGAATATTTTCAATGCCCAAGATTGAAATTATTACAACCTGTATAAGAATGAAAAATATAAGTTCATTGTGAATGGAAAAAAAATGAGATGTTTCTACAGGTTAACCGCACTTAATTTTCATTATTGCATACAGATAAGAGCAAGGTTCAAATTCTAACCTGGTAACAATAGTTTAACATCATTGTTAGAATAGCTGAGGGGATTGCATATCTTCATGGAGGTACTGAAACAAGAGTAATTTACAGGGACATTAAGAGCAACAACATTCTACTTGATGAGGATCTAACTGCAGAGATTGCTGATTTTGGACTAACTCAGTTCTTTACAGCCGATAAGACTCACCTTAATTAGCACTAGAATTGCAAGAACATTGTAAGAGAAGCTTATTTCTAAGTTAGCATTTGTTTCTCACTCTCATTAGACTTCTCTCTGGAAAAGGGCATTTGGATAGTTGATAAAGAAAATTAGATGAAACTTGAAAAGCATTTATGTCTTTTTAAATGCTACTTAACGACTAGTTAACAACATGTACTGTATTGGCACATTTTGAAAGTTTGGGTACTGAATTGTCACATTTTAAAGTTGGAGGACCCAAGTGGCACTAGACCCAAAGTATATGGTACTAATTGGGAATTTTTCCTTATTTTAATGAATAAAAAGGGCCGTACTTGGGAGAGTTTGCTCTCCGTAATTAAAATCTCTGCAATGTCTTAGACAAAAAGTTGAGTATTAGCTAAGCACCGAACTCAGATCTCTCCAAAACAAGGAAAAGTCTTAGTTCTTCAATTTCAGTAGAGGGAAGGGAAGGGAAGAAGGAAACCATATATTGGGAAGTTTTCTATAACACATAACTGTTTAGGGTGAGTGTTATAACACAAATTTGGCTTCATGAGAGGGCTTGCCACGTGGCTTAAATGGGAGATTTGGGTAGGGTAAAGGGAGGAATAAGAGAGAGTTAATGAGAGAGATGGGAAGGAATAAGGAGAAAGGAGAGAGAGTTGAAGGAGAAGACAAAGAAGGGAGAATGGAAGCACGGAGGATATATGACGTAGACTATTTTATTATATATATATATATATATATATATTTATATACAATTATTGTTGCTGTTGCCTAGAGTGTGATTAGACTAATTGAATTGTTACTTGTCCTGGATTTTAGATTCATTTTCCACCAAATTGATTGTTTGTAAAAAACCATTGACTTGACCATCAACATGGTGACCTAGCCAATCAAACCATTGAATCATTTGATTTGTTTAGTAGGGTGATGGAATAGACATGAATTTTCTCTTTTCATAATTTTTGTATTCCATTTCCATCATTTAACAAACATGAAAGTGGTTTCATTGCTAAGGTAGTTTTAAATTTTGTATTCCCTTTCTATCATTAATAAAAGTTTTTCTTATTTATCATACTTAAAAACTGATTTTGTTTCCAAGTTGATTTTCAATATACAATTTTTTTTACTATTAGAATTGTTATTAATGAATTTAATTAGTGAAATTTAATGATGAGAAATTAAAATACATTAAACATATGATTCAATGAGAAAGAGTGGAAGTTAACCTTAAAATAATATATTGAATGAGAGAGAATGGAATGAAATAAAAAATAATATTCAATTTACAATTTATATCTTCATATATATATATATATGTATGTATGTATGTATGTATGTTTGTATGTTTGTATGTATGCATAGAAAGAGAGAGAGAGAGAGAGAGAGACCAAATTCAAAGAGAGAGGTATTTTAAGTAAAAAAAAAGTCTAAAAGCCTTAGAGATCTATTGCCACTTGTTTTAGATTTCAGGTAAATTGTAACTCATCTACAAATCAACATGTAGCTCCAAGTGTCTAGAGTATGTAGTTAAATTTGTCCAACTAAATACCCCATACAATTACAATTACAATTCATTAAGTTCTGTGATTTATAGATGTCTATTTAGACATGTTGTGAGTAATCAAAACAAAAAAAAAAAAAAAATCAAACATGTTGTGTAGTTATTTAAGATGCATGAAAGAATTCCATTTATGTCCACTTACACAATTTAGCAAGAACTAAGAAGTTAACAATGGAGGGCTCAATTTCTCCTATTTTGATCTCATTTTAAACAATCAACAAAATACCTGATTTTCCCTCAAATTCAAATACAAAAGCATTAACATAAAAGGGGAAAATACTTCTTATAGATTTTCCATAAACTTCAGGGGTTCTTAATGATTTTCCCAAAAATAAAAGTCACTAATTTGTAAAGCCTTTTCTAACTTGTCCTACAATTGCTCCCCTGCCTTCTCTTTGGCCTCAAAAGAATTGAATTTGAATTTTATCAATATTTTTTAGGGAATGTTCATTTGAACAACATTTGAAATAGATGAATTACATTTTCTCTTTTGGCTCCATGGGGCTACACAACAGGGGTGGCCCATCTCCTATACCCATAAACCCCCAACCTAGGTGCAAGTGGGATTTGATTCCAAGTCTCTCAGCTACAACCATCGAGAGACCTTACCGACTGGCTAGTTGGCGCCTTGTAAATAGAAGAGCCACATTCAAAACATATTTGATAAGGATAGCTCTTTCATCTTTAAAAGGAGTTTTCAATTTCCAACCCTAACTTTTCTTCTTAATTTTAGTTGTGATGTTATTCAGAGCCTTCTTATCAATTATGTCTTGAATAATTGGAGTGCCCAAATATGGGATGCTCATAATCTTAGAAATCAATTTTTAAAGCCTATGTGGCAATTTTTTTTTTTAGAAAAATTTGACGTTTTGAAATGGATATTTCGGATGAGACCGTTTCAAACATCTTGAGATTGGGTAGAAAATACTTATAAACCAAAGGAAAAGCTGACAAAAAAACCACTATTTTAAAAACCAGACTGGATTGGACAATTGGATTGCTTGACTTGGGAACTGGTCATAGCTCTGGTTCCGATTTTGGGTTGGACTGCTTTTATGAAAAAAACAATGACTTTGTTAAAAACAGTTGACTTGGGTAGTCAAACCGTTAAACTGTTTGACCCGGGCAGCACTTTGCGGGTTTTTGGTAAATTAGCGTCTCTCTCTCTCTCTCTCTCTATCCCCTATTCTATTCTACTATTTTGACACACTTTCTCTTTATCACCTCTCACCTCGTATCTCTCTCCCTAGTCCGCTATCTCATAATACAATTAATGTGTCAGCATAGGCTTTTAAGTTTTAAACATTGATTTTAATAGAATGACAAGAACAAAAATTATAAATTAGAATATGAATCTAGTATGAGAATTATAGGGTTTATTTCTCAAAAATTTAATGTTGCGGGTCGAACCGTTTGACCCGAATGGTTGAACCACTAACCCAAAAACCGATGGTTAAAGTGATTCCATTTCCGAGCTGGTTTTTAAATAGTGACAATTGGACCTTCTTTTAAAGATGATCAAATAGCAATGATTTTGTTCAATATTAATTAAAAGAGAGAAATACATCTAGCTAAAACTCCATTAAATTTCAGATACAATTCATTATTAAATAAAAGAGAGATAAATATAAAAAAGAATGAGAAAAAAGAATGCATCAATTTAAAAAATTGGGCCATTTTGGAAAACATCATTTTGAAGGTTTTTTTGCTTTCCCTAAATGTTGCAATGCATGGTTTCTGATGTGGCTTTAACATGACACTATTTTTTCAAAAAATAGCAATGGAACCAAATAACTTACAAGACCATTGCATTCTGAGAAAATGCAATGGAGAAATGGCAGTGGAACCAAATACCACCTATGTGGTTATTGTGGTAGTAGAATTGGCCTTAATAGTGTGTAGTTGTTCTATCCTATGAATCAAAAAGAAGAAAAAAAGAAAAAAAAAAAACTCGGTACTAATACTATTAAACCTATTGGTTCTTTGTGCTACAAACAAGAAGGCCTCACATACACCTTGCTGTTCTCACCTGATCCACTAACTTGACTATTTAGATAAATTCATTAAACTTACATACTCAAGCTCATATGGAAAAATTAGAACTGTGATATTTATAACGTAGAATAAAGTTCTAAGAAGGCAGAAGATTAACATTCCACTTCCATCTCTTACATTCACCAAATTTATATTTATTACAAAAAAAAAAAACTTAAACCCCCTGTATGTTGTTGTTTTTGGTAAAAACCCCCTGTATGTTTGACCTCCGTAGAGACCTCCTTTGATGTTTCAATAAATATACAAACAAAACCCTATTAGTTGTCTTGATGGAAAACATTGATGTAATTCTCTTAAAACTTCATTTTGGTCCATGAAAAAAATTATTGAATTACCTTCAAAAAAGTGATTCATTATATATATACACACACATATATATATATATATATATATTTCTTTTCAAAGCCTGATAAAGAATAAAAGTGATTCACATTATTTAAGTGGTTTCATTACTCGTATGTAATAAACAACAAAAGCCAAGTTGGTGTTAAAATTAAATCTCCCTTATTAATCAAACAATCTAAAAAGTGAATAATGATGATCACTGTGTATATTCATAATAAAAGGGCATGGTTATAGTTTTGATACATCCATTATAGGATAGTTAACAGAAGGGATGCATTTGCATTTTTTTTTTACCAAAAAAAAAAGAAAATGAATTCTACAAAGGTCAAATTACAAGGAAATTTAAGTGTTGTTAAAAAAAACATTGGAAAGGTTTAAAAATTTTCCCAACATACTGTTGGACTGTGGATGAAATTGAGAAAAATTCATTGACTAGCAAACTTTGTTCATGTAGGAAAATTTTCATTCTCTTTGTCTTACCATTACGTCTGTATGCTTGATTCGTGGGGACGCTCTACTTGTCATGTCATCAATGGGTCCCATTCAATGTTCAAACATTCTAAAAGCCTACAGTACAATATCTTGTAATGGGTTCCACCAAAGTCCAACACTATATTTCACTGAAATGTCAAATTAAATTGTACACAAACTGCCAGCCAAATGTACTATAACAATACCGTTTATGGATCCTACCAACACCTCTATTTCTAAGCCAACTTAGTTACCCTAAAAATAGCAACAATACAACAATATAATATCAATATTAATAGGTATTGGGCAAGGCTTAGTGCATAATAATAGTATATATTAAATTAAATATTGCTAAATGGGGTGGGTTGGTTGAGGATTAATAGCCTAAAAAATGGCCAACACAGAAGGAATTGATCTTGTAATGTGTTGGTTGGTAGGGTAGGAAGGCAATTGGTGACTTGGTCTACATTGTTAAATGCAGTATTAACTCCACCAGCTGGAGTTATTTGTTAAGCAACCGCTTCTACCTTTCTTATCCATTAATGTGAGAGATGTGCCGTTTATAACGGAAGTTAGTAAGATACGTTTTTGCTAACCTCACACCATCCACCCTATTTGCCTGTATATTCAATAATAATTATTTATCATCATAATCTTTTTTTGTTTCCACTTTTATTTGATTTTCCTTTTTCTTTTTAGGTGGGTTCTTGGTCATTCTTCATCTTCTTAATGGGTTTAAAGGATTAGTAATTAGTTTATATTTGTCTTATTTGCTTCTGTATCAATAAGAAAGAATATTCTTTTAGGTGGGTTATATTTATTTGTCTTTTTTAAGAATTTATTCTTTTATTTGCATTTATAATCTTCAGTATAGAGAAAGTAAGGTAAGAACGTTCTTGTTTTCATTTTAGAATTTGGGCTTATTTTTCTTCTCATATCTTTTTATTTTCTCCTTTTCTTTGATTTTTTTTTTGGGATGGGTTCGATTTATTTATCTTTTTTAACATTTATTTGTTTATTTATATTTATAATCTTCTGCATAGAGAAAGAAAAGGAAGGTTTCTTCAAATTTTCTTATTTGGGTTTATTCTTCTTCTTCTTATATTTTTCATTTTTTATAATATCAAGTGGTAAAATGGTTGATATATAGAACAACAAAGAAATGATTTCATGGTTTTTTGTCTTCCATGAAAGTAGAATAAGAGTAAGGACATTTTGATTTGAAATCTCAGGTGGGGGGGGGGGGGGTCATAGTTGTGTTTTGTCGTAAAGGTAAGAAGTTGTGGAGACATGGGGAGACAGAGGGGGTTCATTTCAAATAGCCATTAGAAATAAGCTGTTTTGATATCTTTTTCTGAATGTTTGTTTTAAAAGTTAAAACACTTTATAATTGAACAGTGTCAGGAGGAAACCGAAGTAGGGACCTTGTCAAATAAAAAATAATGCTACAAGTTAATGTCATGTCTTTATATGTCAGTCAGGGGTTGGGCAAGGAGAGTAATAGAGCCTTCTCCCTTATGTGTATTCTTCACTTTCTTGTGCTGTCATCTTTTTATTTGGCCTTAGGTCCCCCTAATGGCCTAAGGAGTAAAGGACTGAGGGGTCTCTCTCTGGATTCCGTATGAAGGATTGGTGGGCATTCTTGTGTAGTAGTACCCCCAGGGGTGATTAATGGCTGTTTTGCCAGATTTTCCGTATGATAGAGATTTCTTGGATTTTGAATCTCTACCTGGTTACAGGGACTTATCTGGGTCTTTCCCAGCTATTTAGTTGGGGTTATTCTCTTTCTGATTCGTGTTGTATAAAGTCAAAATAAGGGATACATGTTATTGTTTATCTGTTAATTTTCCTTTCTGACTGAATGGTCGTTTTGTTGTGTTGACTGGGATTTGCTATTGTTTTTCTTTCTCTGTTTACTGTATCTGGGTTTTACATGTTAGTGGTGGTTATGTTTCTTCTGGGGCTGTGCAGATTGTTAGTTTTCTTCTGGTCTTATAAGATTTTATTTTATCGTGTCATTGATTTTTTGTCATTACACATTGAGTTGCTTCTTTCTGTGTGTCATTGCAGCTCTAACGAGCATTGCAAAGGATATTTGGAACTGTCAGTGCACTTAAGTTATGGTTGAGCAGAGTCGAGAGGATGGTGTGGGTGGTAGGAGGGAGTCGGCAGTGGTCTCCCCTTCCTCTAGATGCTATGAGAGTCCATTGTCCGCAAGTGAAGCGCCAGCAAACTTCAGTCCTTATCCTTCAGCTCTTGCAAAGTATCAGGATGTTGCAGCTAATCGGCAGCTTTTCATGGATACCCTGGAGAAGCTTCATGCTACTATGGGAACTAAGTTCATGTGAGTCTGATTTAATGATTTTATCTTGGGCAGATTTCACCATGAAAGTTTGATGATGCTTGTTTACTTTTTTATGAAGTTCAGATTTTGGTTAATTGTAAACTTCCTTTATTCTTCGTCTAGTAGTCAATGTTAAATGTGAGGTTAAGATTTTAGTGGATTCGTCTATTTGATTAGGAGAAGATATTGCACTTGATAAGACGGCAATGAGTAGATTAACTTTTTCTTTTCTTTATATTTTCCCTTGTTTATATTTAATATCAAAGTTGGATAGCTGTTACATTATTGATTTTCCAGATCATAAATTTTTATATATGTATTAATATTAATATAATTTTTCACTGTATGCTATATGCTAGAAAGTACCTATATATAAACATGTTGTGTTCTCAACTGAAGGAAGTACGAAGTCATAGCCTCTACCATGTCTAGCCTTCATTATTATCATGAAATTCTTGTTGTGTGCCTTTGAATGATTTAGATCTCAAGACGACAATAAAACCAAAAGCTCTTTTATTGGAAGATTATGCCATTCTTTCCAAGTTTCCTTTTCTTCTTTCTCGTTTAATTACTTAAAGATGACAACAACCCAAATGTTTAGTTCCCTAAAGGATGCATCAAGAAATTCTCATGCTGACTTTATGATTCTCACATTTTGGTGTACTCTATGAGACTATCTTGCATTTATCTTTCTTACTTGAGAAAATACTTTAGGTGGTAAATCTGTTATGTTTATGTTAATTAAGTGGATTATGAGCTTTTTTCTAAGGGATAGACACAACAACCCCAATAAAACTCTGTCTTTTATCAGAGACTCTTAAGTTATGTTGATACGCCTTAGTACCACATGAAAGCAGTTGCTCTTTAGGCTGTTCATTGTTTATAGTATTTTTGCTTGGGGAAGGATTTTCTTTTATTTGGAGAAAGTGAAAAGTGAACTTTTTTTATTGATATAATTTTATAATTAAGAGTTTGTTGAAAGATATGGCTACCTTTGTGTTTGAAATGTCTGGGGCCCAATGTCTTAAAAGAGCGAAGCACAGCTTAAGTGTATGGTGTTCCTAGAGCCCAAGGTACAATATGCAAGGTGAGGCATTCGCATGAACAAAGTGAGGTGCCACTTTGAAAAATAACAAAAGAAAAAATTAATATACAAGAATGTGCAAATCTAACCTTCGAAAGAAATAAAAAAATTTCAAAGGCCTTTAGCTAATTAGTTATAGCATTGTGGAGAGGGTAGCAATTGATCTGGAATCCGAAATTCAGAAGGCCTCTATTAGACCAAGAAGTGGAAGAGTGTGTTATGCTTCTGGAAAAATTACAAGGGACCAGCATTTCTAGATCTTCAGAAGATGGTCTCTGGTGGAAAGAATGTAAGGAAGGCAGATTCACAGTCAAGTTGTTCTACAAGGCATTAACAAGAGAAGAAATGGGTTCAGACCAGATAAAAGGAGTATGGGGTAACCCAGTGCCCCCAAGGGTAGAAGCCTTCGCCTGGCTGGTGGCACATGACAGCATCCTCWCCTCTGATCACCTGAAATCTAGGGGATTGCATCTGGCCAGCTGGTGTTATTTATGCAATCAGGAGGAAGAAACAGTCCTCCATTTGTTTTTCTCATGCTGCATAGCAAGCTTCATATGGAAGTTCTTTTCCTTCCTATTTGGGATGAGTGTCTTCCAGCCTGTGTCTCCAGCAGAGATTTTCTCCTTGTGGCCAAGCTCAGAGGCAGTATGAAAGCCAGGATTATTTGGAGTTGTGTTCCATTCGTAGTATGCTGGTCCATCTGGAGGGAGAGAAACAGAAGAGTCTTTGAGAATAGGTCAAAAAGTATAGAATACTTGGTAGCTACAGTTAGCAATCTGATTTCAGAATGGGTTCTCAGGCTCCAAGATTTTGATCAAGTCTCCAAAGCCGGTTTGCTGGAAAATTTCTGGAATACCTTTGACTTACAGCGTTGTAACGAAGATTCCTTTTCTACACGAAGTTTTGAGATTGTATCTGGTGTGTCATCTAGACAACCACTGATGTCAGGATGTAATACTTCTTCTCTTTTAATGAAATTTCTCTTTGATTCTTCAAAAAAAAAAGTTAGAGCATTGTGTCATTGACAAGAATATGCAAAGCTATCTGCTTACACTCTAAACATCATAATACAACCTACAATATGGTAATTACTGGTTCAACATCGAGTTTCCTTAAAAAATAGCGAAAAAACAAGTAAGGTGCAACTGGGTTTGGGTGAGGTGCCTCTACAAGATGAGCCTTGCTTGTGAGCCTAAGAAAACCTTCTAAAAACTGGTGAGGCTTGCTTCATTTTATTTACCAAGTATGTCAGTATATGCAAGGTGGAGCCAAAGGGGCTTGGGCTGGCTGCCTTTGTTGGAGGGTGTGGGGGGCTTACCTTCCCCAACAACTTTATGCAGTCTTGTCACAATTTAAGAAGTTTAATACATATAGCTCCTAATATTTAAAAAGGGCAGCCCTTTTCACAAGGCTCTCACAAATGCAGGGTCTGGGGAGGGGAAGATGTACGCAGCCTTACCCCTGCACATACAGAGAGGCTGTTTCCAAGATTTGAACCCTGTTCACCCAGGTCACAATGGAGAAACCCAACCATTGTGCCAAGACCCACCTTCAGCTACTTAATATTTACTAGTTCTAATTTCTAAATATGGTCAGTCAGGTTTTTCTATAAAAAATTTGGGGCTCTTGCATGGGCCGACTGCAGCTTACTTAATTACATTTGTTATCAATGCTGCTTATGTTCTTCACTCTCTCAAAGAGTTACTAAGAGAACAAGAGATCTTAACAATTTCTTGTATGATTTATTGGTTAGTATTATTCAATGTCTTAAAAGGYGTGGGTGGAATATGCCTAGAGGTGCCCCCAAAACGTATTCAGCTAGTGTTGTGCATTTTCATTCTTCTTAATACAAAACATCTTTCATAAGAAAAGAAAAATAAAAACAAGATGAGATCCTCCTTCGTCTTCTTCTTTCTCCTCCCCCCTGTTCTTCTTCCTCCTCATCCTCTTCCTCTTAAGGAGGATTATGTCTCCTCCTTGTGCTTGGGAGGCTTACGCCTCTTACGTTCTGAACTACGYCTACTGCCCCCACATGACTTGGAATCTTGCATTCTTAACCTTTGCAAAATCTTGGCTTCGCTTTTACTGACATTTCTATTGGTGATCTCAATAGGAACCTCTTGGAGGATTTTTACAGTTCTCTTCAACCAGCCAAGTCCCTAACTGGCCTATCAGACAGCAGATGGAGAAGGAATTCAGCCTCAAGTTTGACAGAAACTCATTAGATAACCCTGGAGATGCAGGAATTTGGGGTGTCTTCTTTAACAGGGATGGGAGTGTTACTTACAAAAAAAAAAAACAATGGAGGATGGGAGTATTTATTGGGCTTTCAGTGGGTCCATAGGTGTAGCTGGCTCAACAAAGGCTGAGGATTGGCTGTTCTAACAGGGTTGAGACTTGCTAGACAGTTAGGCCTGTACTCCCTCACCATTGAAGGTGACTCATCCAACACCATCAAGTGGACGATGAAACAGAGAGGCAGAGGCCTTGGAGACTGGCCTGGTACCTGTTGGAAGCCAGGGACACTGCTGCTCTTTTGCATACCATTTTTAGGTGGATCCCAAGCGTGTTAAGCATGTTCGCTGATGGCTTAGCCAAGTCGGGGGGTCAAAGGGAGCCATTGTATAGTGACATTATATATATTGGGTCATTGGGGTGGCAGGCTTTTTTGTGTCACGTACATCTTTCCATTTTTCAGTATAACCATAATTACCTTTTTCTAAAAAAAACACCACCGAGGAAACAACACGTTTTTATTTTCATCATGTTAACTGAATTCCCACTTTTATCACTGTTGTGGTTTTTTTAAAGAATTTTTTTGGGATCTTTTATTTGATAATGAGATATTAAATTTTATAAGTCACCAGTTAGTTGGATTCCATTTTTCTTTTTCTTTTTTTCTTCTGTATCATATGAAAAACTGGATAGGTGCTTCTGATTTGCTCCAGATCATGAGCCTTTAATAGTAGCAAGTTAGTAGCTACATTTACATGGTTTTTCTCAACTGAATATGTGAGGAAGCATAAGATTGTCCTTGCTACCAATTCTAGATTTTGTTACTATGGCTCAGTTTGGAAGGAGTACAAATACAAATTTGTAGAGTACAAAACCTTGTATTTTATATTATTTTGTATGTATTTGCACTGTACATATTTGTATTTGTACCCTTTCCAAATTGAGCCCATCTTGAAGACTCTCTAATGTGGGTGTACCCCATGAAGGTTTCATAACACCAGAAATCGTTCATTGAAATCTTCGTTCCATTTTCTTATGCTGTTTTCATTTCTTTTAATTACTTGAAACTGATAATCTAGTCCAATTGGTTGAACAAGGGAGGCATCCAGATACTCTTGTGTTGCTTTTCTGGTTTCCACAACTTGTTGCCTTTTGTCATAAATGTCTTGCATTTGTTCTCTCTTATGAAACAGTTGAAGTACTGTGATTTGAAAAGATGAAAAATGTACCGTGGGTTTTTAAGGACAGACACCATAATTACAATCAGTGTTACTGTATACTTGAACCTCTAGGTCATTGATTTATACAGCTTACTATTGAATGAAAACAGTCAAGTCTTTACTCTTGAGGCAGTTCATCAGGTGAAGAATTTGTTTTTAGAAGAAAGATATTGTCTAGCATTTGGAGAAAGTGAAAAATAGTAAGTTTTACCAATGTACTTTGACCACTTGGACCATTGAATTATGTTGTGACCTTGTTATTAGAAACATATGGAGCTTACTTCATTTTATTACCACTCTGGTGATATTTGCAGGGACAATGCCTTTAGGGGAGGGGTACTTTGCAATATGGTGCTCCAAAAATTTTATATAATTGCTTCACACATTTGTTCCAAAAGATTTCCTATTGGTCTTTTACAATTTAAGAAAATTTAATATTTAATATGACTCCACAATTTAAGAAACATTCACTAATTTCGATTTCTAAACATACCACTACTGTTGCTGAGTTACCATAACAGGCAACTTACCACTTTCTTGTTTTTTTTGGTAGAATATCAAGATCTATTTATTTTTTTTTATGGAATGAATCGCTTCGCTCGCTCCCCTCCGCTTCGACAAGATCCCCTCTTTCAACTAATGTTATGCATTTTTATTCTTCTTAATATAAAAGATTTTTATTAAAAATAAAGAAAAAAATGAGATCCCCCCTTCCTCTTCATCCTCCTCCTAACCCCCCTTCTCTTAAGGAGGCTTACTCCTCCTTGTGTTCGGGAGGCTTACGCCTCTTGCGTTTTGAACTACGCCTCACACCTCTAGGTAGTGGAACACCTCGCGTCACGCCTCCGCGTTTTAAAACATTGATCATACATACTAGAGCATGAAATAGTCTACCAGAGCAGTTGTACATACACTCTATAGTAGAATGGTGTAGCAGAAAAGAATAGTCATATTGTGGAATTAGCAAGAAGTATGTTGGTAAGTTCTGTAGTTCTAGTTCGTTTTTGGGGTGATGCAGTCCTTACAACAATCTTTTTGACCAATCAAGTACTTTCTCGTGTTCTTGGATTCACTACTCCGTTTAACCTCCTTTTTCCTGAGGGGGGAGATGTTCCATGTTCCTATGAGGATATTAGGATGTGTTTGCTTTGTTCATATTCTTGGTCCTCACCTTTCTAAGCTGGACCCTAAGGCGAAGAAGTGTGTTTTCCTTGGGTATTTAGAAAATCAGAAGGGGTATTGTTGTTATGATCCAATCTCAGGGGGTCAGTATGTCACTATGGATGTCACCTTTTTTGAGGCTCCACCTATTTTCTCGGGGGTTCTCCTAAGGCTTTGTTTGGTTTGTGGGATGGGGATGAGAAAAAGGGAATATTCCAAAAATATTCTTTTTTCTCTTATTTGTTTTGAGAGAAATAGAGGGATGGGATGAGAAAAAGGTGGGATGTGAGATCCCAAAATCGTAGAATCGGGGTCACACCAAAACAGTGCGACCCCGGTGGAAAAACTCGAGAAACCACTGTTCATTGCCTTCCAACGACGATGACGAACAACGACAACGACGAACAATGACAAACAGTGCGACCGAATCTACTTTCCACTGTTTTCTTCACCAAATACTGGCAAGGAACCACTGTTCATTGCCTTCCCCGTTCAAATAGTGGAGGCGGCGKTGGCAAGAGAACCAGGCAGCAGTGATCTACTACCATCGAACAGAAGAGGTGGCGGTGGCAAGAGAACCAGGCAGTGGCGATCTGCTACCATCGAACAGAAGAGGAGATCTTCTACCTTCCTTGTTCTCTGTCTCTCCCTCCATCTTCCTCTTCTCTCTTCTCCCTCACCTTCTTCTTCTTCCTATTCTTCCCGTCTTCCTCCCTCACCTTCTTCTTCTTCTTCTTCCGGTGAAGAACCAGGTCATAACAGTGCTTTTCCTTTTATTTACCCATATATAAAACCAAACACTGGAAAGTTAAATTTTTACGCTTTCCCATCCCACCCAAATCTTCCCACAAACCAAACGGAGCCTAAGAGGGAGTGTTTTGGGGAAGGAAGTGAGTGTAGAGTTATAGGGCAGTAATGCCTTTATTTATATTGCCGTTAGTGTCAGTAAGTTAAGTTAGTTATTTCTGTTATTATTTTAAGTTGCTGACATGTTATGTTAGTAGGAGCAATATTGTAAGTGTACTTTTTTTAAGTTATTATATATAACTGAGTGGAGTGGCAAGCCTATTTCACTCTCTTCTCTGGAATCTTTCTCTTCGACTTCTCTCTTCTCTCTCTCTCTCTCTCTCTCTTCTCTCTCTCCCTATTCCATTCTCTGTTTTGAATTCTCATCTAGAGTAGATCTGATCTTAGTCTCTACTAGACAAGTTGGTATTAGAGCCAACCTAGGGTTTCTCATGAGAGTCTAATCAGGTCGACTGCATGAGAACTTCCTAGGGTTGGAAGTTTTAGCAAGATTTGGCAATTGGCTGGTTCTTGGAGATCATTGGCAGAGTGCAACACCTTTTCAAGAGATATTTGGAGTCTTGGAAAGAGTCTAGTGATCAGGAAGAATCAGAGAGAAGGAAAGAAACACAAGATTAGGGTTCAGACTGAGGATTGTAAGTGGCGGCCAGTGTTTTCTGGGTAAGTTTCAATCTTTTCTTGAGATTGACTCCAATCAAGAATTGATCAGAGTGATCTGGGAGGAGCGGTTGCTCTTTTCTGATTTCTCCTGAATTTTTTTAGGGTTTTCTTCAGTTCTTTTAAAACTCTATTAGTCTGAAACCCTATTGACTGTGATCAAGTTCTGGGTAAGGATTGATCCTTTTCAGCATTCCAGATTGGTTGGTAATGAGTTTTTGAAGATTATTAGACCTGTTTCAGATTTTCTAGGTGTTTGCTTGACCCCTTTCATCTTCCCAATTCGGCTGTTAACAGTTTTAGGGTATCATTTACCTTTATTTAGCATAAAAACCAGTTCTTTGTAAAAAAATTCTTGGTAGAGATGGCAGGAACTGAGTTGAAAACTCCAGGGGAAGGTGTTTTTGGGACTGGAAACATGACTGGAAATACTTTTCAGATTACCACAGTGAAGTTTGATGGATCAAATTACTTGGAGTGGGCCCAATCAGCCATGATGGCTATTGGGGGTAGAGGGAAATTAGGCTATGTGATGGGAGATGTGAAGAAACCAGCCAAGGAAGACCCATTATATGCCAAATGGATTCAGGAGAACTATTTGGTCATGACTTGGCTGTGCAATTCCATGCAGCCTCATATAAGCCGAAATTACTTGTGGGCCAAAACTGCCAAGGAAATTTGGGACATCATGAGAGAAACCTATTCTCAATCACTTAATGTCGCTAGGACCTATGAACTGAAATGTGAAGTCAATAATCTTAAGCAAGGAGACAAACCGGTCTTATTTTACTTCTCTACTTTGAACTCTTTGTGGCATGAAATTGAACATCTGGAGACAATTGAGTGGGAAAGCCAGGATGCATAGACATACAAGAAACAGGTTGAAACCAATAGAGTTTTTGAATTCCTAGCAGGTCTAAACCCAGAATATGACATTGTGAGGCAACAACTCCTCACTAGAGAGAGTGTGACCTTGTCTCAAGCTTATTCCTTTGTGCATAGTGAAGAAAGTAGGAGAAAGGTTATGCTACAATATCAGCCTATGGAATCAGCCCTAACAGCAGTAAAAGCGAAGTTTGGGGGTGACAAGGAAAGGGATATGAAGAAAGAGGACAAGGACTTAGTTTGTGATTATTGCAAGAAACCGAAGCATACCAAGGACACATGTTGGAAACTCTATCCGCATCTAATTCCAACAAAGCTCAGAAACAAAAAGGGGAACGCCAATGTGGTAACTATTACCGATGGTTCTTCATCCTCTAGCACAARAACCACACCCCTGGACACCTTGGCTGCTGTCCGAGTTGCCCTAACTCAGTTGGAAAATGAAGTTGGCACTTCAGCACTCTCATCTTAGCCACTAGCTACATCTGCTCCTTCCACTTCTGCATTTGCTCATTCAGGTACAAGGGCTTCAACATATCATGCTTCAACCCTAGGTAACAACAAACCTTGTTGGGTTATAGATTCAGGTGCATCTGACCATATGACTGGCTTATGGTCATGGAGGAAGATGAGCCATCAACCAAGGTAACAGTTTGGGATGTGGAGGGAGGAAACATAGACAAACATGTTTGGGGATCTAGCCATATCGTCTGAGGCTACAGAATCAATTACCTAGGGTGAAATTTAGAATTGGAAGCAAGATTAGCTGTACCTAATTTCACAAAGGTAGTGGTGGAAGTACCAAAAGTAGATTGGTATTCACAAAAAAAAAGTAGATTGGTAAAGCCTTTCATACCTATCCTCACAAAGGTAGTAGTGGAAGTACCACGTGTGATGGAGATTGTTTCTTTGTCCTTACCAACACTGGCAGACATATCCTCAATGATGCTACGACTACCAAGATCATCTTCTATAAAAGAATGGTTAGCCTAAGTGGATAGTAGGGCATACAAGTCACAAAAGAAGTTAATTGTGGGGACCCTTTCTACAACAATGTGAATATTCATGAATTGAAGCACGTCTACCACCTACTTCTCTTCCCCCACGGCCCCACCACAACCACCCCTAGGCCGAGTCAAAACCTCTTGTAACACCTCCACCTTGGCCTCTTGCTCGGCCTACAAAAGTTCCTCTGGAACTACTAAGGCTGACCTATTTGAGATAGGGACATGGTCGCCATGAGGAATTGAAACTCTCCTTATCTAGGAGAAACTTTAGATAAGGGTGAGAGAAATTGCTGCCCCAAAATTTGAGCCCTCACTGGTTCAAATATAGACCTCAAATTTGATAGAAATCTTGCAACATCAAGATGACCCCTCCGTTTTTGTTGTACCTTCAAGTAAGTGGATAGGGACTGATAGACATTAAGCTCATTCCTTAAGTTTTTCAAGGAAGCATAGTACTCTTCAACACTTTTATCCCCTTGTTGGAAAGAGAAATAGTTTTGGTACAACAGATATATTCTTGTGACATTGTTTTGTCTGGAATAGTGTTGCTTAGCATGTATCTAAATCTCCTAAGCTGTGTCTAAGAACATAGGATTCACATTGATATGGTTTGATATACTATTCCATAAGGCAGTCATGATTTGGGCATTCTCTTGTACCCACTCATATTCTTCTAATCCACTCTTCAACAGACCTTCCTTAATGTACTTCAACTTACCTCTTCCAATGAGTGACACCTCAACTGGCTTAACCCATGGTATATAATTGGTGCCATTGTGTTTTATTATGGTGAACTGTGAATTCATTAGTTCTGATTGTACCACAACTGTAGGTTTAGAGATACCACTTGATGAGGCAATAGGAAAAGAAAAAGGTTATTGATATACTATTCAAACAATCTGTCAAACAGGTGCTGTACACCTACTTTAGCACAAGTTATAGGTCAAGAAAACACTAAAATGTCACTACTCTTTTACTTGAACACAAAGGGAGCTTCACACACTTACCAATGGTCTAACAATACACTACAAATCACCACACACTCACTACATTGAAGATTAAAGATAGTTGCACCTACGGCATCCACAAAACTGCCCCTCTTTGAACTGCTGAGTAGAGGGAACATAGAAAACCGTCACCAGCTCACAAACTGCCACAACTTGAGGCATCAAATCCTCTTTTCCTAAGGGACGATCAGTCCTTTTGTTCCTCTTTCTCCTCCTACAAAGAGTAGAGAAAGTTCTCTACTTCTAGGGCACAAAAGAATGATGTGTGAACAGTACCAGCCGATTGCTCAGTGCTTTGATACCACGTGCCAACCTGAAAAGTAAAAGATAAAACAATGGAAAAATAAGAAAGAGGAAGAAAAGAAAGGAAAGGGAGGAGAAACAGTAGAGAGAAAGAATAGAGAGAAAGAGGGGATGCCCCCAGTAGCATAATCTGAAGATAGAATAGAAGAAATAACAGTGAAAAAGACAAATCTGCCCCTTCCGACCAACTTTAACACACTCCAAAGAGCCTTATTCTTCACTAAAGAGTGGCATCAATCTCATATGAACACTTAAAGAAATGTCCCTTTGGGCCAAAGATACCATGAGTAGAATTGTATAATAGGTAAAACTATAAAGTAGTTTAACTGCAGCAGGTAAAGCTATGCAATAGGCGATCTCTTTTCAGTCCCTCCTTTCACACTCTCCCTCAAATTGATATATGGAATTCCTTAGCCCATCATTGGTTTGACAGAAAATAAAGAGGGAAACAGCCTTAGGTAACAAGATGTTCATTTTGATTGTGTCATGGATTTGGTAAGTATGTTAGCTAGCTGGATGGCAGAAGCTATGTGAGGAAAAGTGATGGTGCCAGCAAGGAACTGGTTCCCAATAAGATGGAAATGAAGCTCAAGATGTTTTATTCATTCTTGAAAGAATAGATTGAAGACAATGCATGGCACTTATGTTATCAGCATACGTCAGTGTAAGGTTGGAGACTGCCAGACCAAAATCTTGAAGAAGAGCCATTACCAAATAATCTTGTCATTGTTTTGAAGCCAAGGTGCTAGGATCTTTTGATGTGTGAGGCATAAACCTTAAGGCAGGTCCAAGCCTTGTGACATCTCATTATTTCAAGAAATCATGAACTAAAAGGAGAAAAAAGTGTTGAACTATGCAGAGGTCTATTATTTTTATATGGGAAAAATGTATAGATGAGTGACTTGTCATATAAAAAAGGACTACAGTAGTAAGATTTTTCTTACTAGTCCATTTGTAAGCTCTTAATGTAAATTAAAACCAACACAAACTCGGAAATCTTATAATTGCTCTTTAAATTGTTTTGGTGGTGAGAACCTTACTCCAATTAATGTATGAAATACGTGTTCTTGACATATGGTACAAAGTGTGGTTCATGTGCATTGCATTTTTTGTGAGTTTGAGTGAACATACACCCAAGAATGTGTCTCTGTTTTTAGCTGACGTGGCATTTTGTAAAAATAAGAAAACAAAACATTTGTGTTGAACTCTGCCAATGTGTGTAAAGTTGGAGGATAAACATTTTCATTTGTCCCAGTACATGTCAAGTCCAAAAGGAAAAGAAAGGAAATAATAGAAATTTTTTTGTATTCAAATTTGTTATCGATTTATTAGACAACTTTTTAACAGTTTTTTTTTTTTGCTCATGAGTCATGACATAAAATACCTGTGAGTCTTGGGTTTCACCTTTCTGATATTAATTTTCTATGTTTTCTATGGATATTCTATTTCTAGGATCCCTATTATAGGGGGAAAGGAGCTAGACTTGCATCGACTCTTTGTGGAGGTGACTTCAAGAGGCGGGATTGAGAAGGTTAGAAGAAATGGTTTACTATTGTTTATTTCTCCCCTTAATTATTCTAATCATGATATATGTTGTGGATGACATGTGTGAGAACTCCAAAGCTGTTGGTATTTTTTTTGATAAATGGTTAAAACTCTATTAAAAGGAGGAAATCATTCYTCAAAACAGGATACAAAGGCCACATAAGCCACAAATAAAATGTCAAGCAAAGCATATAATGTGAACAGCCCACAGATATATCATTATGGCAATGTGTTAAAGGAGTCATCCCATAAGATTTGATGCCAATGAGTTGACAGGGAGGAAAACTGCAAGCCTGTGAATTCCTTGTGAGTGCTCACCCACTGGAAAAGAGACCAGTCCGTTCTTCTTAGAACAGCTTCCAGTGCGGAGGTTTTTGCATTGAACACTCTCTCATTGCACTCTTTCCACAGGAATCAGCTTCCAAAAGGGTGGTCCCTCTTTTGCTAAAAGCCTTACACCTCCATGCTGCAAATAGAGACTCTACATTATACATCTTTGGGAAGAGCTGTGCTTACCCCGAACAACTTGAGGAAATGTATTCATGCACAGAAAGAAAACTTGCAAAGCATTAACAAATACTGCATTGATTCCTCAATCCTCATCAAGGCCACAAAGCTTGCATTGGTTGGGAATGATCATCCCTCTCAAATGAAGATTGTTAGCTGTGAAAATTCTGTCTAAGATAGCAGTCCGCAGAAAAAAAGATGGTTCTGGATGGAGCTGTGGTTGACCAGATCCTGCACCAATCCTTGGGAGGGCCCACCTGGCTATTCAGCTTGTTGAAAAAAGATTTAACTGTAAAGGAGCAATTGCTGGAATCCACCCACTGGATCTGATCATCACTTTTTGGCCTGATTTGGATTTGTGGTATGGTGTTGAGGAGACTTAAATCTCAGCCTCTTCCCAATCTTGAATGTTTCTGCACAAGCTGGGAGACCAAACTGCATTACCCACAAGGGCTGCAATCAGTGCATACTTTTTCTTGATTGTTACATCCTTGTTCACAGCCAAATTAAAAATCTGAGGGTGGGATAAACTTAGAGGAGAGCTGCACCTTTTTTCTTTCCAATATAGGATGTGTTCTCCATATCCTGCTGTGAAATTTATGTTCTGCAGGAATTCCTCCTTGAGTTTCATTATCCCTTTCCATATGCTTGTCCCATAAGAATCATTGACTGCATCAGTGGTCCAGTCAGCATTTCCATATTTGCATTGAATGATTCTCCTGTGGAGTTCATTCCTCTGCATACTATATACCATCACCATTTTCCCAAGAGGGCTTTATTCATCTTCTGGAGGGGTTTTAGGTAATACCCCCTCTCATTATTGGCCTACAAACCTACTTCCATGCCACAAGGTGAACTTTTTTCATCATTAACATCATACTACAATGCCATGACTTCCTAGGCCACTAAATGGGCTGACTGGAATACCTTATCATGTCTTAAATTTGCATGTTGGGGGATTGTATTGTGATTCATGATATCATATGATATATAAGTTAACTTCGAGTGAAAATTAAGGATTTCAGACCATGGGTCACGATTTCGATATTGATGGACATTTCGCCATGTATAGATGGGGAAATTTTAAATACTAGTGGGGTACCCCGAGGCTACTCAGCTTCTGTACTGTTTCTCATCTTAATTTTCTTAATGAAATTACCATTACTGATAAAAAATTGGGATATTTCACCAAGTTTACTAAGACATTTGGAAAGTCTAAAAAATCAGAAAATTTTCTTGAAACATGAAATTAGTTAATAAACCTTCAAGCAATCATTAGAAGAAGTATAACTGCATATTAAAGCACTAAAAAACCATAACAAACAATTGTATAGATCAAATAAAAGAATATTGAGAGACTTAAATAGGCTCTTTCTCTTTGTCGCCCTTTTATTCTTTGTCATATTCTCTTCATTACATATGTCATTTATGTCATTTACTTGCCAATTTAACTTGTCCGTTTTATATTACTATATGTTTTGATTAGATTTAGAACCCTCTTTGGTAGTTGTATGCATTTTTTTTTTCTTTTGAATTATAGTGACTTTGTGAGTCCTATCAAAATAATAAACCAATCATTCAATCACTAATTCACCATTGGTTCTTTTAGGAAAATATTTTTTAAAAATATGATGATTTTAATGAAATATAAAAAAAAATTTAATAACATTCTAGAATTTAAACCAGAAATTTATAGACTATCAATGGAATCTGAAATATCACTGACATATTGGAAAATATTGGAGATATTAGGAAAAAAAGATTCTTGGAAATTTCATATCTCCATCTAATGGGGAGAGTTTGGGGAGCTTTACAAAATCCTGCAGATATATATTTTCTTTTTTGATAGATAATCCTGCAGATATTTATAACCAAGTATTTTTGTTTGAGGACTAGCCCTAGCACATTCATGGATCTTATCAAGTCTTGATTTTAAAACATGAAAAATTGTAGTAGCTTAGACCAAATGATATAATACTCTATCAAGAATTCAAGATCTATATCTTCTGCCTGGTTGTAAAAGCACACATCTTTGGAATTGTCTGTGATCTTTTAGAGCCGTAGACTAGCATCAAGTAACCCTTTTTTCTGGTGTCATTGTCATCCATTCAAGTAACTCCTTTTTCCTGGTCGCCGCACATCTTTGGTATAATCATTTTATAAACTCCTTTTTCCTGGTGCATTCTTTTTAGAGCCAAAGACTGGCATTAAGTAACTTCTAGTTCATGGTATAAACATAGCATGTAGGATGGATATGCTGGTTGCCATAGGAAGTCAATGCCAGCCTCAATAGTGAATACAAATTCATGTGTCGAAACATTAATTTGTCAGCCACATTCTTGTTCTCTTGAGATCCTCTTTGAGAATGTATGGAAAGAGTTTAGACAATATAAACAGAATTTAATGGTCAGGATTCAAAGGAAGTTCAATTAATAATTCTAACAATCAACTTGATTTGTCAAATTGCTCTTCCAGAAAGACTGAAAAAACCAAAACAAATAACTCCCTAAATGCTATGTCCAAACAAAGGAAACTTTGTCATGGGATGGTTTCACTCCAATCTATTGTATACTCTCAAGCTCTAGGAAGGCTATCAATAAAAATTGAACAATCTTGAAGACTAGCCAAACATAACTGATAATCTGCAACCCTTGGAATGTCCAAAGATGACATCAACCTCAATGCTTGTAACTTGTAAGAACACAATGTACAATTCAGGCATCATGCTCCATACAACATGAATAAACTAGCACCTCCTTATACCTGATTGACACAGATTCATCTAACATTAGCAGCGGTAGTTTCTGTGTCATCACATTTGTCCTTGTGGCTCAATTTGGAAGGAGTACAAATACAGAAATGTACAGTACAAATACATTCAAAATAATACAAAATACAAAGTTTTAAATTCTATATATTTGTATTTGTACTTTTTCCAAACTAAGCCTATGAAAAAAAAGGTGGAACCTGACAAACCTAACCAAATTGTCCAACAGTAGATGAATTGAGAAAACCTAAAGGATGCTAAGGTGTATTTGTAATTGAAAGTTCAATTGATTTGGTAAAGGTTGTGAACATAGAGGTCAAAGTGAGCAAGTCACTGGATTTATTTATTTAGGGGTAGATGAATTCGCTAGGAAGAAATTTAAAGAATAGGAAGAGAAATATCCAATGCCTTTGAGAAGATTGATGCAGGCCCTGATGAAAACTTTTCAAAGTTGAAGACAGTCATGATGGGTAGAGATCAATTGGACTTGCAAGAGATGTCAATCAAAAGGGTGAAGATTTGTGAGGAAAGCTTTTTTGGAGGTGGAGAGGGGTGAGGAGGTTAAGTTTGGATGATCTTGGTTTAAGTAGGAAGTGTTAGGTTGAGTGTTGTACATTGAGGTTGGATGGGTTTGGTACTTTGGTGAAAGGTTGAAGGGGTGGAGTTTTGTTTGATTTCGCAGAGAAGTATGCTCTCAGGTTTGTTTGGCTTAATGCTGAGTAGATACCCGAATTTTTGGTTTTTTGTCTTCTTTTGGTCCTTTGGTGGGAGTTGGCTGTCTTTTGTAGGGGTTGAATTCTTTGTGTTTGGGGTTGGTTCTTTTGTGTTTGTTTCTTTTTTCCTGTGGTTCAACTTGGTGATATTTCGTCACTGGTTGATGTATGCTGCTGCTCTTTTAATAATTTTGTTCTTTATTTATATTCAAAAAAAGTGAAGATTTGGGTGTGGATCAGTGTTTTGAGAAGAACATGTTTTTGGAATTGGAAAGGATTAATGATGTGTCAAAGGATGTGATGGAGCTAAGGAAGGCTACTCTTGCAGTAAGAAGATTCAGAAGTCAAAGAAATCATTGTAATATCTTGGTGTCAAATGTTTTCACTAGGTTAAAAGGGGGTCTATTTGGGATTTGTACCAAACAAGGTGATGAGATCCAGGAAAGTCTTAAAGAAGAAATAGAGAGATCTTGTTATGTTATTTCTTTTTGGGTTGTTGGATTGGCAGCATTTGTTGGGGTTCTGTTTTCTTTGTTTCTTCTAAGTGTGGTTGGTTTTGTTTGAGCCTGTTGCTTTGAAGACTGATTATTTGGGGCTTAGGTTGCTTGGATCTGGTTGCTTGTTGTCTATTTWTTTTTTGTCAGAGTTTGGTTTTTGGTGTTTCTTCTTGTTTGGTTGGTTTTTGGTTTGGAGTTCCCTCCGGTGACTTTGGGTCACCTTCTTTGTAATTTTCTTTTTTATGTTAATAAGTGTTAGAGCTAGCTGAATAAGGGTAGATTAGTCATTTTATTTCTGTTAAGTTATATGCTTATGTGGCAGTCTTAATAGTGACTTCCTGTCCCATACTTAAGTGGGGGCAGTTTAGTCTTTGTACTACTAATTAGAGGCTAATCCATATTAAGGGTCAACTGATAGGGTTTATCCTATCATGTTTGACTGTTCTCTTCATCTTCTTCTTTTCTCCTGGTTCGAACTACTGTAGCTACAGAACAAACATTCCTCTTTTCTCAGTTCGGCTGAACAGCACAAACATGGTATCAGAGCCAGGTTGACAGTAGTTGATTACAGCTTCCTCAACATATATTTCTCAGTTCTTTTTTTTTTCCGTTTTTCTCTGGTGCGAGAAATCTGGGGTAGCAGACTGCGGCACTACCCAGATTCCTGCAGCAACTTCTAGGGTTCAGAGGTTGGACTTCTGGTGACAGGGAAAGAGAACAACAGTCGAGTGACCAAAAAGAAAAGGTTTTTTTTTTTTTTTTCCGTGTAGAGTGCTGTCACCATGGGTGTGACAGCTATGGTGGTTGAGTAGGTGCAGTGGTGGTGGTCTGAACCCTCTAATGAGCAGTTTCAAGAGGGATTCTTTGTGGTTTTAAATCTGCATGTTAGCAGTACAGTGGTGGTTGAAGTGGCCGAATGTATGCTAAGGCCTGTACTTGGTGATTACAAGTGTGCTTGTGTGGTAGCTAACGAACTTTACTGCAGTGGTTGGAACTGTTTTTTTTTGTGTGACGGGCAGAGCCAACTTTGTAGATTGGAATGGCTTTGATGGGAGATGTGAGTGGTGACCAGAAATCGAGTGTCATGATTTCCTCTGATTTTTTAAATGTCCAAATGACCTCCATTAAACTTAATGGTGAGAACTATGTCCCATGGGCCAAGTCAGTGGAAGTTTTTCTCAAGGCAAAGAGGAAAGTGAAGCATGTGAAGGAAGATAAACCA
>NW_010729158.1:980415-1024038 GCF_000365185.1 Nelumbo nucifera | reverse complement strand
TAATTTAGTCCTATCCTTATCTCTTATCTTGTAATCTCAATCTCCTTTATCTTTCTAGAATTACATCAGAAAATTAAATCTGATAGGACTTTTTGCAGTTTCTTATTCTTGCATTCGTATTAGGCTTTCTCAACGAATTGGGCCGCTGCAAGGTTTCTCTGCGAGTTGGGCTTCTGCTGCGAACTGGGCTTCTCTACGAATTTGCTTAGACTTTGGACCCGATTTTGACTTTGATGCAGCCCGAATCTATCAAAACTCAAAACATAAAAGTTGTAGAGTTCTTCCTTATCTTCTAAATTCATCTTGAATCATCTCAATCGGAGTCCGGATGGGAGAGTTATGCCCAGATTACTAAGCAGCGCCGAAACTGTGCAAAATTACTCGATTAACCTTGTTTTTCTCCTGACGCCTTTTTTTGTGTCTTAAATCAAAATACAAGAATAATGAGTCCAATTAAGTACTAACTAAATATAAAAGACTGAATATTTTGGGATAAAAATATGATAATTGTTATTCTCATCAATGGTTAAATGGCTAGGACTTCCCTAGATTTTATACTAAGCTTAAGTGTGAAAACTCCAAGCATAGAGGGCTAAGGAGTTGATTTTCAATGTTTGGAGTCATCTATTTGATGTCTCTAAGGTTGGTCATATCGTATGGTTGATTACTCACAAGGCAGTAGTAAACTAATACTTATGACAATTGAGACTAGTATCACTAAATAGTTACTACCAATGGATTAGTAGTTAACTACCTGTGACACCTAGCTTAGTGTCACAATGCCCTTATTTAGTAGTCGGCTAATGAAAAAGGGATATGTGACTATTTTTAACAATTAAGAATTGAAGTGCATTAAGTAGTCAATTACCAAGAGGTAGTAATCAATTACCAGAGAAAAGATTCTCTCTTGCGAATAGTAATCAACTACTTGGGACTATTAGTTTATTACCTATTCCTAACAAGGTTAGAATAGTCAACTATCAATTCAAGCCAATTGACTATTTCATGAAAAAAGATGTTTTCTTGACCGTTTAAAGGCTTAACGATGTTTTTCTCTTTTGGTAATCCTTTAACCTTGTTGGGAACAAGCTCTAAACATTTCTAAAAATGGTTAATCTTTTCTTAGCCGATCTATAATGATATATGTTCTCTAAGCATGATTCATGCTATAAATACATGAGTTTGAGATGAAAATCTTAAGAAAGTGCATTGGCCTATATTATGAGAATTGAAAAAAGAGCATTAGTAAGAGAGCACCTTGTGTGAAGAGATTGTGAGCTTAAAAGTGTTTTTATCGATGAAGAAAATGTTTGAAAAAACTATTTGTGCTTCATTAATTCTTTATAAAAGTTTTTGATCTCTTTAAATGCATTAATCTCATATTTGTTTATGTTCATTCTTTCGTTTGAATAGTTTGTGTTGTATTTGTATATCATCCTACTTAGAGGCATTTATATTTTAGCTTTAATTGTTTATATCTTGTTGTATTTAATCGGTTAACAATTTCTAGCTAATAGTTGTTAAGTGTTTAGAAATTGAATACTGGAAGGGTTAGGATAGCACCAGGAAGTCTATTTGGTTGAAGTTTAATTGTTGTAAATTAGAACCTAGGAAGTGTAACTTGTTATAAGGGTTTTGTTGGTACCATGATGTCCAACTAGTTTAGTGGAAATTCTCAAGTGGCATGCTTGAGGAGATTACATAGGCTTGGGTTGGCCTATTTGCTCTTTATTTTTCTTGTAGCCATTCTTCATTTTTGTTGATACTTATTATTCACACTACTATATTTTTTTTACACAAGCAATGTTGGAAGGGTTATAAATCAGATTTAACATGGCCAAACTAGGTATAGTAGATGGCTGAATTTTTTAAAATTTTTCTAACCCAATTCAGGAACAAATTTCTCGGTGATTTTGAAATCTAAAGTCTTGGGATAAATCTTGCATTCAAACGAACCAGATTTGAAACCCAAATTAAAACTGATCATACCTAATATGGAGACCACAGTGTGAAGCTCCTAGAGTGGTAGTTCACACCCAATATCATTCCCATGGCGTAGTGTGTATGTTAAGTTGATTCAACAACACTGTTTTAGCAAAAAWTGGTCTTCAACTTGCTTGGATTGAAGTGGGTATGTGAACCTGATATCCTCTAATGTTTTTCTTGCAAAAACAAAGTAGAAGACTGATGGAAATCAGCCCCTATCAAATCTTGGTCGAATTAGGGTTTCTGGGAGGCAAGGGAGAGAAGAGAACAAGAGAGTGAAAAGAATTGGTTTAATTGGACTCTCCCTTCTTTCTCCTTTATATAGAGCACTCTCCTAATCTAATTAGGAGATGATTCAAATCAAGTTTGGATAAGGAGTTTATCTTTAATTGATAAGAATTGTCTTCTTAAGAGGATAGGTGCTCCATACCCAAATCCATGCACATTTTCAACCCAAGTCACATGACAAAGTTGTCATGTGATCACTTAGCTAATCATATTAGTAATGTTAGGCCCATTTTCTCTAATGGTTTACATCCCAAGGCATTCACTAATAATGGTTTATGTACATCAATCTGATTGGAGCTATGGGCATACATTGTCTAACAAGCACTTCACATTWTTGCTCTTAGTTATTTGTGTATAACTCTTCAGTTTTAGAAGATTTTATTTGGGGGAAATTAGTAAAACCTAATTCATCCCTTTCATGGGTTAGACCACCTAACAAGTGGTATCAAAGTAGGCTAGCCAGACTTAGAAGCTTAATAGATAGGTGAAATAGAATGTCCATCCAAACAAACACTTTATACAATGGGGAGCAATCCATTTACAAATCCTCACTCTTCAATAGCTCAAATTACAATTATTGTAAAGCAAGAATAAGAGTTTATCTCATCTTTCTTATCTATGAGTTTTGGAAAATAGTTGAGAAAGGACCTTATAATCAAACAAAGAAGGATGGAAAAAGATTAATAGAATAACTCTTTGAAGATGATTTATCAAGAGGAGAAGATAAAGAAAATTTTAAGATCACTTACCAAGGAATGGGAGGTGAAAAAGATTGATGGTATCTCCTCTTCAAATGGATGGGTTGATAGCATCTCTTCTCACATATTAGATGAGATTGATGCCTTTATAAAGTACAGAAGATTAAGAGAATTGTAGAGAAGAGGACCAGGAATTAGCACTCCTATCAAGAAAATTCTTAAAATTCTTAAGGTACTAAGCAAAGAAAGTAACAACAAAGGAAGAACTAAACATGCTTTGAATGCGAGCAAGTGGGTCATATGAGGTTAGAATGGTCAATTTTGATGAATTTTGGAAGAAAACACTAAAGGCTACATGGGACAACTCAATCTCTAGAGAAGAAGAGAATGATCAAGCTAACTTCTACTTACTAGTTGAGGAAGAATAGGTAAGTCCAAACTTTACTACCTTTAATTTTGCTTTTACCAAGGAAGAACTTTTAGAAGCTTTAGAAGACCTTTAAGGGGAAAACAAGAGGATAGTTTTGCAAAATAAAGAACTTAGGCTCTGTTTGATTCACGGGAATAGGGGTCTATAATCAGAATCGGAATGGATTATTCCGATTCCAATTGTTTGGTTGGGCGGAATTGGAATTCCATTCCTATTCCTATAGGAATGGCATTCCCCCGTTTGAGGGAATGGCAATTCCCTACCCCTCCCTTGGGAATGAAATCCCATTCCTGCTAATTTTAATTCCCATTACCATTATTGTCTGAACCAAACAGATTATGGGAATAGACCATTCCGATTCCGATTCTAAAGGATTTCGATTCGGATTCCATTTCCAATTCTAACTGCAAACCAAACAGACCCTTAGAAAGATAGTAGATACCTTGGTAAAAGCAAATGAATGTATGAACGTAGATATTGAGAAAAAGATAATAAAAAAAATTAATTGACTCGACTCATAAATTAAATAATGAACGTATGAACTTGAATATTGAGAAAAGGGACCTCTTAGATACCATCGGAAAGTTAATGAATAGTACTGAGAGCTTCAATAAGATGCTAGGAAATCAAGAATAGGAAATGATAGAGAGATTGGGCACTATCATTTCCATAGAAATCAACTTCCCAAAACTAAGTTTGTAAAGGGATCAAGTTCAAAGCAAGAGAAACCCTCCTACACATACTATTGTAAACTTGGTCGCATTGCCTATTATTTCTATTTTATAAGAAATCCCAAGGATCCAAGGGTTAAATGGATCCAAAAGAAAAAGGATACTAATCCCAAGGACCTTAGGCTAAATGGGTACTAGATTTAATAGTTGAATTTCTAGGACTAATCCTTAAAAAAGACATGAGAATCATGGATCAAACAATTTATTTCAAGGACAAATGGACTACATGAATAACTTGAAAAGTTTGAAATAGATTTTTGTTTGTTTATGCATGGAAGATGCTGGAATGAATATTTTACTTATGAGAGCCTGGTTCATTGCATAGTTAGATGAATAGGAACTTTGAATTGGTATGATGAAATGCTATACTATCAAATTGAAATTAAGTTATTAGGAAAAGAAATTTAGGTGGGACAACATGAATGCCAATCTTAAAAATAAAAGTACTTGATCTTGAGGAATATCCCAAAAAATATGGGTTAAATGTGAAAGGAGAAAAATCATGAGCATAAAAAGAATAGAMATCTTAAGATGAGTGATAACCTTGCATTTTGATGCCTTAAGGGCATCAATTCAGGGGTATTTTCGGCCTTAGAGTAGTCAAAGTGCACACTTTTCCCAGTTAAAATAAATTATGTGACCTCTGAAGGTCTTTGTGCAAATTATGTAGAATACTGGGAAGTTCTCATGGCTGAAATGCAGTTTCCGGGAAGCAGGTGTGAAGTCCAGCTGAGAGAGGGGGTGCTTTTGTAAAGAACTGAGAACAAGAGGGCGCCTCCTATCTGCTAAAGCCAGTTGGCACCCATCCTACTGTATTACCATGCTCCCCTCTCATTAGCAAACCCTAGGAAGCCTTTTTAACCTAATCTTTTCCTCCTTAGCTAACCCTAGCCACTCCAGATGTGAAATCTCCACCATCCATTTTAGGGTTCTCCTTTGTAGCTTCTAAACCCTAGGGTGCCACCTATTATGCTAATCCTCACCATTCATCTCCTCATCATTAAATCTCAGCCACTCTCTCCATCCTATGTCCCAACCATTCAATCTAGGGCACCACATATTCTTTTAATCTTAACCCTTCAACCCTAGATGTTCTAATCTACACCCTCCATTTCTAGGCACCCAAATCTTATCCCTACATAATATTGGGTGCCCTCTCCTTCCATTTTCAGCCATAGGGTCACCCCAAAACCATCTTAGCCATCCATTAGTAACCTTAGGGCATCCCTAACTTTGGTAAATCCCAGCTTCTGCCCCCATCTTTCTCCCTATTTCCAGTTGTGTCCACCATTCTCTATAAAAAGGGTCCCAGGGGCCCTGTAGAAGGGGTTGGTCAATTCACCCAGGTAAGAGGGAAGGCTGATCTTGAGAAGTTCAAGGGTAGAGTACGAGGAGGACACGTAAGCAAGAGGAGGGGTTCCTACTTGCAGTTCACCGACACCACTACTGCCACCTCTGGATTTGAATCCCAACCCTTTTTCTTCAGTTTTAGAATTACTTTCTATTCTTTAATTTCCAGTTCATTTTTCCTTCCTGCAAATTTATTTTTATTAGATTTAATTTTTGTTTTATTTATTTTCTACAGATCTGAAATTTGGCAAAGTAAGATGGAAGGCCTATCTCGAGAAGTTCGAGGGTTGAATGAGAGATTCAGAGACTGATACCTCTGATCGGATTCTCAGACATTTTTTTTGTTCCTTTTATTTATTTGTTTCTATTATTTATTTTTATGCACTTGTTATTCTCAGCACTGTTCGAATTTAGTTTTAATGAATTCCATTCTTTTTCTTTTTAATTAATTAATTTTATATTTCTGTAACTCCCCTTTGTGTTCTCTCTCCCGGATCTAAGTACGTAATTATTTTTCCCTTGCTTCCCTATGGATACGACTTGTTCTCATCACATTACTCCGTTAGTAGTTGTTTGAGAATCGGAATAAAATTATAAATGTTTAAACTGGTGTTCTGAAGTATTTAATGACGCGCTTCTGGACACACCAATGAGTGCATGGGAACTTTGACCAAAGTTCTAGGTATGCCACCATCAATCTGGAATGATTGAAACAAACTAGAAATCATTTTTTACATGCTTGGTTTATGATTTATATGGATAGTTGTCAGCTTAGAAAGAGTAAGAGTTGACTCCTAGATCCTAAATTCAACTAACAAATTGATTGAAATGCGGACAACTTTGATTAGTCAACTATCATAGTTGTTTGTTTCAAGTAGTTGACTACTTATGCGGGCTAAGATTGATGTAGTTAACATTAAGGTGCCATTTGGCAAGTCTTTTTTGAATGATCTTCTAGAAGATTTGACAATCAAAAGATGTAGTGAGCTTTTACATAAAGATCTTGGCAGCCCACAGACCATTTGGTTGGAGGCATGTTTTTTCGCACAGAGACGAGATGAAAAAAGTGAAAAAGCTCCATGTGGTGCTTTCCAAAAATAGCATGGAATGGCTTCTCACGTCTTTTTGGGGCGGAGTCTTTCGGCAGCTAGATCTTTCCCAAACCAAATRAGAAAAGACGGAAACACRGGCTATCAGACTTCTAAACAACCAACAGCTCGCACAGAAAGATGCACCAAACGGTGCCTAAGTAGTCAACTACTTTGCACGACCAATATTTAATAACAAACTTTTTCAAAAGGGGTTATCCTGTACAACTACAAGAATCCTCTTTGTCATCCAAAACTCTTAGAGTATTTGCATCTATCAATCAATGGTGTCTATTGGTGGAAGAAGTAAAAGGTCCAAGGTCCTTAAGAATAGAATTAGACACACTTATGATAGAAGGGGACCACTGTTCATGACCAAGGAACTAGAAACAAGGTATCGAGAATTCTTTAGCACTAGAGAGATACTAGAGGGAAGATTAGTCGATTTTGTAGTTTTGGAGCATGAGAGTTTTGACATTGAGAATCCTTTGAAGAATCTAGGATGAAACTCCTTTGTCAAGGTTCTAAAACATGTGTACCTTATAGTTTTTTGCCATTTCTAAGATAGCTTCTCATTGAACCTAATTTGGAATATGCTGGATTCCTTTATAAAGGGTGTCAAGATCAATTTAGCTATAAAAGAATTAGGGCATCTCCTAGGAATCTCARAAGAAGGTCCAATCATATATGAAAAGAGAGTCTGGCCTAATGGTGTGTCCGAAAGCATGTCGTTAACCACTTCGGAACACCAGTTTTAATATTTGTAAGTTTCTTTGTTTCTCATAACAATTACAAATGTAGTAAATGGTGAGAACGGGTTGTATCCACAGGGAAGAGAGGGAAAAATCGTTACAAACTTTAATCCAGATAAAAGAACACAAAGGGAAGTTGATTTTGGAATTCATTAAAAATAAAATTTGAACACTATTGAAAGTGAAAAGTGCATAAAAATAAATAAATAACAGAAATAAATAAATAAAAGAAATTAAACAAAAAAAGTCAGTAATCCGATCAGAGGTAGTAGTTTCCGGATCTCTCCTTTGACCTTCGAACTTCTCGAGGTAGGCCTTCCATCATTCATGGCCGATTTCCAGATCTACAGAAAAGAAACAAAGCAAAAATTAAACCGAATAAAAGTAAATTTGCAGGAAGGAAAAATTAGACCGGAAATTAAAGAACAGAAGTTAAATCTAAAACTGAATTAAAATGGTTGGGATCTGATTCTAGAGGTGGCATTAGTGGCTTTGGCGAACTGCAAGCAGGAACCCCTCTTCTTGCCTAGGCGTTCTCTTCTTCCTCTACCCTTGAACTTTTCAAGATTAGCCTTCTGTCTTACTTGGGGGAAAAATCCAACCCCTTCTCAGGAGCTCTTGGGTCCTTTTTATAGAGAAAGGTGGATAAAACTGRGATTAGAGAGAAAGAGGGGGGTGGCAATTGGGTTTTAGCAAAAATATGGGTGCCCTAGGGTTTAGAATGAAGGGTTAGGATGGTTCTAAGGTGATCCTAAGGCTGAGAAGAGAATAAGAGGGCACCCAATATTATGTAGGGCTGAGATTTGGGCGCCTAGAATTGGACAATAGAGATTTGGGTGACTAGGGTTAAAAGGTGGAGATTTGAAGGAATGAGTGGTGCCCTAGAGTGAATAACTGAGATAGAGAGTGGAATAGAGGGCTAAGATCTAGCGGTTAAAGGCTAAATGGTGAGGATTAGAAGTTAGGTGGCGCCCAAGGGTTAGCATGCTAAAAGGAGAGTGCCCTAGAATGAATGGTTGAGATTAGAAGGGATGGGAGGTGAGGATTTAGCAGTTAGGGCTAGGGTTTGTTAGAGATGAAAAGAATGAGTGGAGAGGCACCCTAGGGTTTGGTAGGGAGATGGGAGTGTGCTAATACAATAGGAGGGGTGTCATTCTAGGTTTAGCAGATAAGAGGCGCTCTCCTATGCTCAGTTTCTCACAAGAACACACCCTTTCTCTGCTGGACATCACACCAACTACCCAAAAACTGCATTTCATCCTTTAAACTTCCCCAATTTTCTCCAAGATTTGCACAGAGACCCTCAAAGGTCACAATATTGAATTTAATTGGGAAAATGGGACATTTTGACTCTTCTAAGGCCTAAAATACTCCTGAAATGATGCCCTTAAGGCATCAAACTATAGAGTTATCACACCCCCAACTTAACCATTGCTAGTCCCTTAGCAGTGCAAGCCTTAAAATTACACCGAGTAAAGAGATCATTCCCATTGCAAGATCATCCTTGACAAAATTAACCAAGTATCCTGATTTCAGAATTCTCAAAATTTGTATAGATCGGTGTTGGGTTTAAGGGGTAAAACTGTCTTGCTTTGAACATTACAGAAACTTGGCTTAAAAATCTTATATACCCTTCCATTTGCAGACTGTCTCGATAAGCTGAGATTGATTTTTAAAATATGGCGGGTATTCTTCTTATCATTTTTGACAGTGGATTTCTACCCCTGAACTTGATATGCACACTTATTTTTATGGCTACCTTCCACCATTTGACGCAAATCTCGACACTTTCCTTAGGTGAAGAGACCCAGTTACTAAGTGTTAGGTGATTGTCTTTGACATTCCCTTTCTCGTTTGATGTGAATCTCGACAACTAACTTAGGTAAAGAGACTCGGTTACCAAGTCTAAGGTGTCCATTGACCTTTTATTCTTCTTTTTTCTTTTTTTCAGAGACACTATTCAGGATAGTCCACAATCTTTAACAATTTGAAGAATTTTTATCTAATTTCTCTATCTTTCTCTTCTTATCCTGCTAGAGGCAAGCTTGGGAGTATTTTCCAATTTCTAAATGGTTTCGAGAATATTCAAATAAGATCGATTTTAACTCCTATCACTTGCTATCAATTTCTACAAAATTCAATATTCTTTTATCAGTTTCCTTAACTTTTTTAGTTTGGGAATCTCTTTTAATGGAAACAATCTTTTCAGTGAAATTTTAATTCTACAAATTTAAAGGCTTAGCTTCTCAGTTTTTTTTCAAGTTTTCTCTCTCTCTTTCCTCATCCCCTAACTTAAGTGTCGTTGTCCCTAATGTCATGACTAGGATGTTGCAAAGGGACTTGGGCCAAAGGGAACAATCAAGAGGGTTTTCCCAAGGGGTTCAAGGACTTCCAACTGGTCACGAATCAAGAAAAGAAAAACTCAAATCCTAACAGCAGAAACACTAAAAGCTACGTTGGGTTGCCTCCCAACCAGTGCTAAGTTTAACATCTTCAGCCAGATGCATTCATACACATCTTTCATTTAGACTACTTTTTTCTTCCCATAGATAGGGTTCAGATTGGGCTAACCAAGGGGTAGGTAGGGCATCTAAAAGATYGTCCATTATATCCACCTTGCACTCATCTTCCCCTAGGTTTGGATACTTAGAGGCACTAAAAATATTTAACCGAACTTTTTGTTCCCCAAATGAAATGTCCATTTCTCCCGATTTACAGTTGATGTTTGCATTAGCTATTGCTAGAAATGGTCGTCCTAAGATTATCGGGTTATGGTTCAGTTCCTCAGTTGGTGTCATGTCTAAGACAACAAAATCTACTAGAAAATAACAGTCCTCTATTCTAACAATGACGTCCTCGATAACTCCTCGAGGAGTTTTGATAGATCGATCAGCGAGTTGTAGAATTACCGGTGTAGGTTTTAACTCATTGATCCTAAACCTTTCATAGATGATGGATAGAAGCAGATTTGCACTGGCCCCAAGATCCAATAGGGCCTGATCGAAGGTGATTCCAGAGATGACACAACTTATGAGAGGAGCACCCAGGTCTTTCATTTTTCGGGGCAGTTGGTTCAGGAGGACCGCACTAACATCTGCTGAGAGTATCACTTTTTGTGGGACCAATCGTGGATCCCTCTTTTGAGTGCACAACTCTTTTAGAAACTTGGCGTAGGCCAAGATATATTGGATCGCATCAAGGAGAGGGATGTTAATATGGACTTGTTTGAATAATTCCCTATTCTCCTCATTGCACATCTCTTTCTTCTTTTGTAACGGCCCGACTATGGGTGCGGTTGGAAAGGGTACTATAGGTTGGTTCACTATGGGCTCTTCTTCTAAAGTTTCCTTTCTTCCTTCTTCCCCCCCAACTTAGGGTCTTCTTGCTCMTTTTCTTCTTCTTTGACTTTCTTTTTCTCATACGGGTCTTCTAAAATCCTCTCACTCCTTAAGGTTGTAACAGCTTTGGCATTTTTGAACTGAAGGTTCTTAGGAGGTGGGGGAATTTGCTRTGGAGGAAAACCCGTGGCTGATTTTTAGGATTTGCAACCGGTTGACTCGGTAATTGCCCTACTTCTCTCCTCGCATTAGCTTCGGCTAGCTGTCCTATTTGGCTTTATAATCTGGCAATGAACTGCTGTTAATTTAGTATCAACTGCTGAATCTGCTTGAATTGATCATCTACTGTACGGGTTTGAGGAGGTTGTGGGTAAGCTTGATATAGTTGAGTCGGTTGATTCCTAGGGTACATTTGCTGGAATTGACTCTGCACTTGTGGCCTCTGAAATTGTTGGGCCATGGAGTTAGATGGATGATGATATTGTTGGGACTGTGTATTGGGTTGATGTGTCCTCCAACAAAAGTTAGGGTGATTTCTCCACCCAGGGTTATAAGTGTTTAAGAATGGATCATTGTTGGGCCTTGAGAAACTCTGGGCTGCCTGAACATGTTCTTGGATAAATGGCAAAAACTGGGCCGTCGTGGGACAATCATCAACCTGGTGGGTCGGGCTGGCACAAATGGAATAAAACTTCAGGATAGGGTGTAGATGGGCCWGGTTGCTGGTTATAAGTGGAAAACTGATCAAGCTTCTAGTCCAGAAGATCTACCCTATCTAATTTTCTAGGGATTGCATTCAAGTCCATTTTTGCCTTGGGCTCTATATTATTCCTGACTTCATAGAGCCCTGCCCTCTTTGAAGGTCCCACCGACCTTTCATAGGAATACAAGGATGCATTGTTAATGGAGTTCTCACTCAAGGTATCAAAAAGGGCATACACTTCATCCTCACTTTTACTCATAAATGCCCCCCATAGGATGCATCTACCATTTGCCTATATTGATTAGTCAAACCTTTATAGAAGGCTTGGACAATTTGCTACTGAGACAGGCCATGGTGTGGGCATTTTCTCATCAACTCTTTCATTCTCTTCCAAGACTCGCAATTTCTCCACCCAGGGTTATAAGTGTTTGAGAATGGATCATTGTTGGGCCTTGAGAAACTCTGGGCTGCCTGAACCTGTTCTTGGATAAATGACGAAAACTAGGCCGCTGTGGGACAATCATCAACCTGGTGGGCCGGGCTGGCACAAATGGAATAAACTTTCGGATAGGGTGTAGATGGGCCTAGTTGCTGGTTATAGGTGAAAAACTAATCAAGCTTCTGGGCTAGAAGATCTACCCTATCTAATTTTCTAGAGATTGCTTTCAAGTCCATTTTTGCCTCGGGCTCTATATTATTCCTGACTTCATAGAGCCCTGCCCTCTTTGAAGGTTCCATCGACCTTTCATAGGAATACAAGGATACATTGTTAATGGAGTTCTCACTCAAGGTATCATAAAGGGCATACACTTCATCCTCACTTTTACTCATAAATTCCCCCCATAGGATGCATCTACCATTTGTCTGTATTAATCAGTCAAACCTTTATAGAAGGCTTGGACAATTTGCCACTGAGACAGACCATGGTGTGGGCATTTTCTCATCAACTCTTTTGTTCTCTCCCAAGACTCRTGAATTTGTCCACCCGGTGTTTGGGTGAATCTAGTAATGGCTCTTATCATGGTGTTGGTTCGTCCTATAGGGTAAAACTTTCTAAGGAATTCTTATTACATTTCTACCCAAGTTCTAATAGGTCTCACTATAGTTCCTAACCAGTGCTTGGCCTTGTATTTCAAGGAGAATGGGAAAAGAATTAATCTAAGGGCATCATCATTAAAGTTCTGGATCCTTACAGTGGAACAAATTTCTAGAAACTTGTCTATGTGTTTGTATGGGTCCTCACTTGGGTATCTGGCAATTGTATGTAGGATGAAGGATTATACTGGGTTGGAGTGAAGTACTCTTTCAGCTTTCTGGGTTGTGCATCATTGATTCCGGCCATTCGATTGCATTATTGGTGATGGAGGTATCTCTCTATCTTGGGTATGGGTTCTACTGTTTCTCTCCTTAGAGATCTCCTTCCCAACATACAACTCAGAAGTCCCTTTTTCTTCCTTTTGAAATTTGAAATTTAAAATTGAATTTTAATTTCAAATTTTGGATTTTGAAATTTAAATTCTGAAATTTAAACTCAAATTTGAAAACTTTTAAATTTTTTATTTTCTTTTTTTTTCTAAATTTGAAATTTAAATTTTTGAAATTTAAATTCAAATTCAGATTTTGAAATTTAAATTCTTGAAATTTAAATTCAAATTTGAATTTTTAAATTTTAACAAAAAAATGCAAAAAATTCAAACACATAACCTACGGGTTGACCTAAGGTTTCCTAAACTAGTAGTTCAACAAATGTGAATCTTCTTAGGTTCATTTGGAATTACACCATTTCCTTTGGTTATCCAGGTAAGAGGTGGGGATGTGGGAGGCTCCCCTTTCTCTCGCAAGGACCTAATTAAGTAACCATGAAACCCACTTAGGCTTAGCCTTTTAACCTCTTTCCTTAAACACCAACCGTTGGTTATGGAAAGTAATCACAAGTTTCCCTAAGATTCAACACACTTTTGAACCAAATGTGAGGCTCCCTAAAGGATCTTGCTATCCAAATTTTAAATTAGGGTTTAGGGTGAACCGCACGTGAATGGTGGTGATTTTTAGGCCAAGGAAGGGTGATGAAATCCCCACCTTATCTTATTTAAGTTGGATTGCCCTTAAATCAATTAACGAAAAGAAAAAAACACAATAAACAAAATAAATGCAACTAATTACAATGCATGGACAATTATTTCTAATATGTAATTCAGTAATTTAACATAAAATAATAAAACAACACTAATTCTACAAAAGGAATAATTAAAAAAAATAATAACCCTAACACATTAACAACTAACATTGATAATTTTAGCAATTAAATAATCCTCTATAATGCATGCTCTAAAACATATCAAACCCTATATGTTGGAATGCAAATGCAAAAATTTTTAAATATTAATTACTTTTTTAATTTTATTATTTTTTTTATTTTTTTTGAAATTCGAAATTTGAAATTTGAAATTTAAATTCGAATTCAAATTCAAACTCAGCTTCGAATTGAAATTTAAATTCTGAATTCAAATTTGAAATTTAAACTCAAATTTGAAAATATGAATATTTTCCTATTAACAATTAATTATTCAATTAAATAACTAATTAAAGGGCAATTAAATAAAGCAACAAATAATTACAGCAAACAGAAAATAAAAGGATTAATTATGCTAAAAAAAATTAACAACTACAAAAATAAATTCTAACAAGAAAAATTGCTACTCTAAAGATTAAACCGAAAAAATAAACTTGGTGTGTCTAGAAGCGTGTCGTTAACCACTTTGAAACACCAGTTTTAATATTTGTAAGTTTCTCCGTTTCTCATAATAATTACAAACATAGTGAATAGTGAGAATGGGTCGTATTCACAGGGAAGCGAGGGAAAAATTGTTTCAAACTTTAATCCGGATAAAAGAACACAAAGGGAAGTTGTAGAATCACAAAACTTTAATCAATTAAATTGGAATTCCTTAAAAATAAAATTTGAACACTACTGAAAGTGAAAAGTGCATAAAAATAAATAAATAAAAGAAATTAAATAAAAAAAGTCTATAATCCGATCAGAGGTAGCAGTCTGTGGATCCAGAAATGAAACAAAGCAAAAATTAAACTGAATAAAAGTAAATTTGCAGGAAGGAAAAATCAGACTRGAAATTAAAGAACAAAAGTTAAATCTAAAATTGAATTAAAATGGTTGGGATTTGATTCCAGAAGTGGCAGTAGTGGCTTTGGTGAACTGCAAGTTGGAACCCCTCCTCTTTACAGGGCGTTCTCCTCTTCCTCTACCCTTGAACTTCTCAAGATCAGCCTTCCGTCTTACCTGGGAGCAGAATCCAACCCCTTCTTAGGAGCCATTGGGTCCTTTTTATAGAGAATGATGGATAAAACTAGGATTAGAGAGAAAGAGGGGTCTGACAACTGTGTTGTAGCAAAAATATAGGCATCTTAGGGTTTAGAATGAAGGGTTATGATGGTTTTAAGGTGATCCTAAGGTTGAGAGAGAAGGAGAGGGTGCCCAATATTTTATAGGGTTGAGATTTGGGTGCCCAGAATTGGATGGTGGAGATTTGGGCGCCTAGGGCTGAAAGGTGGAGATTAGAAGGAATAGATGGCGCCCTAGAGTGAATGGCTGAGATAGAGAGTGAAATAAAGGACTGAGATCTAGTGGCTTAAGGCTAAATGGTGAGGATTAGAAGTTAGGTGGTGCCCTAGGGTTAGAATGATAAAAAGAGAGTGCCCTAGAATGAATGGTGGAGATAAGAAGGGATTGAGGGTGAGAATTTAGTAGTTAGGAGCGGTTAGGGTTTGTTAGAGATGAAAAGAATGAGTGGAGAGGCGCCCTAGGGTTTGGTAGGGAAAGGAGAGTATGCTAATATAGTAGGAGGGGCGCCATTTTAGGTTTAGCAGATAGGAGGCTCCCTCCTGTGCTCAGTTTCTCACAAGAACACCCCCTCTCTCTAYTAGACTTCACACTATCTTCCAAAAGACTGCATTTCAGCCTTGAAACTTCCCCAATTTTCCCCAAGATTTGCACAAAGACCCTCAGAGATCACAATATTGAATTTAACTGGAAAAATGAGACATTTTGACTCTTCTAAGGCCTAAAATACCCCTAAAATGATGCCCTTAAGGCATCAAACTACAGAATTATCACCTAACTTTGAGAATGTTAGCTATATTGAGGATCTAAGAACTGTCTTGGATAATCTTCATCTTGATAATTCTTGCAAACCTAGGACAAAATGTCTGAAAGTTCCAATGAGAGTGTTGCACATTATTGTAGTCAAAGGAATCCTTCCCAAGAAAGGCTCTTTCAATAGTATCTTTTGCATGGAATTGCTTTTGTTGTATTATATTAAAACTAGAAGACCTATCAATCTGCTTTATATTATCATAAGAGACATGTTGGAAGCAAAATTGAACAATACTTCCTTTACAGAATGATAATAATGGAGATTTCACATGACTTAGGGTATACTTGAGGAATGAGCCAAAAATAGGAGTTGAAGTTTGCAAGGCAATAAATGCAAGGACATCTTCACAAGAATGTTGAAGGTGCATGGGTTGACATATATAGGAAGTAGAGAGAGCCAGCTTAAAGGAAATGAGGCATATGATGGACAAGTTAGTGTGAATTTCAAGGTATTCAAAGAGTTTAATGGGGAATGTAAATCACCAAGCAATGTGAATATGAAAGATATTGGCCATATAGATGTTTTGTCGTCATTTCACAATCCAACAATCTCCTTAGACATGGATATCATAGCTCGTTATCTTGAAAACATTAGTAACAACATCTCTAACCTAACTGAAAGGGTGATAGGACTAGATACTTTATTTGTAGTTCACAAGGTAACTGTGAACTCAAGACTAAATGTAATGAAGGCACAAGTCAATGAGATGTATAACAATTAGTTGCAAATTGCTCATGTTTTTGATATATTACAATTGGGATTTTAAAGCTTCTCGATCTTCAGCAAAGCATGGTGTCTCTCTACCGGAAAGTAGTTGAAAGCACCAACTAAGCTAGACAAGAACTGGAATGGGAAAGGCAAGGTTTTCATGCGATTCAACAAAGGATACAAAATGTTATTGATAATGTTGCTGCCAAACTTGGAGATGAGGGCGGCTTCGTCACTTCTGAGGCAATGAGGCTGAGGGTCTCACCTATAAAGAGTCAAAAGATGTTAGAGTTCCCGGGATGTGGTCCTAGAGGTGAGGGCTCCGGTAGACAAGTTAGTCGGAGACTTTGGGAAGGCCGATGTCTCAATATGCTAGAGCAGTTGAAGTGAGTGAGTGTGTACGAAGAGCCATACATGTGGCCATGAGGTCCCATGTATAGTCCGAGTTTATGCATTGGACGCGCGAGGTAACGGTTTCGCATGTCAGGGGCCATGATCGCGGGTGTTAATAGGGCGAGATCGCCCTCCCACTCCCAAGGCCAAGGTTGAGCCTGAAATTTGGTTAGACGTATAGGCTTCGGTGTTGTCCGAAGGGAGTAGAGAGGAGGGGTTTGATGATCGTTTCAAGTCTTCAACCATAGTTGAACGGCGCGGTTTAGAAGTGCACTTTCGTTTGTTGGTTAAATTTGCAACTCGGGACAGGTGAAGGTGTTGGTATCTGACTCGGTTGATGGAGATGAACCAGGGTTAGGCCTCTTGGCATCATTTCGGTTATTGAGGTCCATGCCACGTGGTGGTCGTCAGTGCAAGCAACTAAGTCAAGGCGATGGTGACCATTAGATGAAGAAAATCTGGACCACCCTTTTTTTTTTTATCAAAGGGAAGAGATGAGGGAGTTGAATGCCGTCATTGTTGGGGAGCTTCCAGATCACCTCGGCACCTCACTTTCTTGTGTATTAGTCACTATGTAGATTCTCCATTTTTGCGTTCTTTACAAAAAATTTGAGCTTCAAGTATACTTTAGCCAATTTTGTAGTCGACTTGAGGGTATTCTTGGAATTTTATAAAAGTTGGGGTCTCAAAGACCTAAAACCATAGGTACGTAGAGCCCAAAAAACCAAACCCTGACACCAATATCACTCAAATCCAACACTATTTACCCCTTCATCTTTAGACCCAAAGCTGGAACTGATTCCGATTACACAATCGGAGTCATTTTGACCCAAAACCACATTTCACACCAAATCAGAAATCCAAAACCATAGGTACGTAGAGCCCAAAAACCAAACCCAATGACACCAATATCACCCAAATCCGACACTGTTTACCCCTTCATCTTTAGACCCAAAGCTGGAACTGATTTCGATTGTCCGATCAGAGTCATTTTGACCCAAAACCACATTTCACACCAAATCAGAAATCCAAAACCATAGGTATGTAGAGCACAAAAAACCAAACCCAATGGCACCAATATCACCCAAATCCGACTCTATTTACCCCTTCATCTTTAGACCCAAAGTCGGAACCGTTTCCGATTGTCCGATCGGAGTCATTTTGACCCAAAACCAAATTTCACACCAAATCAGAAATCTAAAACCATAGATCCAAAAAACCAAACCCAATGACACCAATATCACCTAAATCCGGCACTGTTTACCCCTTCATCTTTAGACCCAAAGTCGGAACTGATTCCGATTGTCCGATCGGAGTCATTTTGACCCAAAACCACATTTCACACCAAATCAAAAATCCAAAACTATAGGTACGTAGAGCTTAAAAATCCAAACCCAACGACACCAAGATCACCCAAATCTAACACCGTTTACCTCTTCATCTTTAGACCCAAAGCCAGAACCGATTCCGATCGTCCAATCAGAGTCATTTTGACCCTAAACCACATTTCACACCAAATCAAAAATCCAAAACTATAGGTACGTAGAGCCTAAAAATCCAAATCCAACGACACCAAGATCACCCAAATCCAACACCGTTTACCCCTTCATCCTGAGACCCGAAAGCTGAAATTGATTTCGATCGTCCGATCGAAGTCATTTTAAACTTAATCCTCATTTCACATCAAATCCAAAATCCGAGACTATAGATGCGTAGAGCCAAAAAATCTGAATCCAATGACATCAAGATCACCCAAATTCAACAACGCTTACTCCTTCATTTGAAGACCCGAAACTGGAACCGATTCTGATCGTTCGATCGGGATAATCTTTGATCCTATATCCTAACTCTCATAAAATCTGAAATCCAACCTTATAGATGGACAGAACTCGAAATTCCTAATCCAATGGTATCAAGATCGTCCAATTCCAACACCGTTAGCCCCTCCATCTTGAGACCCGAAGCTAGACTCGATCTAAGCCCTCCGTTTAGAATCCTCTTCACAATAACTTCTAACCTAGGGCATTCCACGACCCAAACTTCCTCTCAGCCTCCAAAAACATCTTAAAAATCTAAGATTTGACCAGCTATGGCTTCCAATCAATCAAGCCAATCACTTAAACTTGGAATGTCCAGTTTAGGTAAATTGGTAAATCTTTCACTCTTTGTCTTGATTGATTGAGAGAATCTCTCACAAAGCTGTCTTGACAGTCCATTCTCTCAATCAATCTCCCTCCAAAATCCWTTCAAACATCAGCCATTGATCTCTCTTATCTTCCATATCAGCCCTCCATTCTCCTCTCAAAAAATCTATAAATACCACTCCTTTCTCACATCCAAAATAGACAAGAAAGCCTAGAGATCCTACACTCACTAGTGTAGGGAATACCCCCTTCACGTCCCAAGCAGCCCCAAGCTTCCCTAGCGCATGTCCTACACTCTTTTTCCACCATTTTTCATGTCCCTAGAGTCTGCCTATATCAGTGTTTCAGTCTAAGAGCTCCCCAAGTCGTGTACACATCGAAGAGACGAAGCTGAAAGCATTTTTGAAGCAAAAAATGGCATAGTGAAGCATACATATATCCAGAAGTGTTCTCTACACCTTGGGCTACATATTACATAGAGTGACAACTCAGAATTCCAATAAATTTTTAAACAAGAAAACTCAAAGAAAGAACGGTCGTTGCAAGAGACACACAAAGGACTGCAAGAGGAGGTGTGATCAAGGTTCATAAGCCGTAGAAAGTTAATCTTTTGCTCTATTCCCATAACARATCAGATCAAGATGATATTGTTCTTCGTTTATAGACATGGTTTTGCTAAATAGGTTTACAAATCAGTTAGTGTTTCATTTATCGTTACCTCCATTAGTTAGTGCCATATGAATATAAGTTGAATCTTTGTTTGTTTTTAATAAATTAGAACTTTGATTTTTTTTGTTTTCTTCACTTTGATTATTATTGTTTTTTTTTTTACTTTGTTATCAGTAGTCAAGTAGTCAAGTAGGATCAGAACATGACATTATTAGAGTGGAATGAAACAATGCCAGGTTGACTACTCGGTGTTCAGTTATGATTCAGAAGTCGGAAATATTTTATTAGTGGTCTATGTGGATGATATTGTCATAACTGGTAGTGACAAATTGGAGATCGATAAACTAAAGATCTTTTTGCAAAATCATTTGCAAACAAAAGACCTTGGGACATTGAAGTATTTCTTGGGTATAGAAGTTGCTAGATCAAGACAAGGTGTAAACCTGTGCCAAAGAAAATATGTTCTTTATCTGCTAGATGAAAAAGGACTGTTAGGTGCAAAACCGGCTGAAACTCCCATGGAACCAAATGCTAAGTTAAGCAGTGATACAAGGGAAATATTTGATGATCCTGTAAGGTATAGACGACTAGTGGGGAAGCTGAACTATTTGACTATCACGAGACCAAACATCTCCTCTGCAGTCAGTGTGGTGAGCCAATATATGCAGAACACTCGGATACCTCATTGGGATGCAGTTCTTAGAATTGTAAGGTACCTGAAGGGAGCTCCAAGCCGTGGGTTATTGTACAAATCAGGAGGAAGAATTGAAGTAATTGGGTATACARGTGCAGATTGGGCAGTGTCTATGTCTGATAGAGGATCTACTATAGGTTACTGCACATTTCTTGGAGTAAATCTTGTGACATGGAAGAGTAAGAAGCAGACGGTTGTGGCAAGGAGCAGTGCTGAAACTAAATACAGAGCCGTGGCACACACTACATGTGAACTAGTATGGCTGAGGAATCTCCTACAAGAAATCGGGTTCTCCATGGGTAGACCTATGAAATTGTACTATGATAATCAAGCTGCACTCCACATCTCATCCAACACTGTTTTTCATGAGAGAACAAAGCACAGAGAGATTGATTGCCACTTTGTGAGGGAGAAGGTCCTTACTGGAGTGATAAGCACAGAACATGTGGGCTTAGGTGATCAGTGGGTAGATTTGTTTATAAAAGGCTTAAGCTTAAGGAGAGTGAACTATATATATAACAAGCTGGGATTATATGACATATATTCTCCAGTTTGAGGGGGAGTATTAGAGCTAGCCAAATAATGGTAGATTAGTCATTTTTGCATCGCATAGCTTTTACTAATCTTTATTAATCTAGAAATCATTTAACGTTTCTTTTTTAGTTTATCTTTTTCATTCATTCAGTTTTAGTTCAATTTTAGTCACAAGTGTTGCACTTAGTCGTTAGATTTTCACCCCAAGTATCTAGTATTCTTAAACAAAAAAATGCATTAAAAATTAGGGTGCATTAATAATGTTTACATATACACGTAGAAAGTTAACTTGGTTTTAGTTATCAATCCATGCATTTTTCATTTAATTCTAAAATAATCATAGGCCATCTCTAGGCATCACGTCTGGGTATTAGGTATTTTTCAGAGTCATTTCCTAGACATTTCATTAATTAATGTATTGGTTTTGGCAATCACTCTCAGCACCATTATCCACTGTTAATTTAGTACCTTTTAACGTAGTTTTTCATTCAATATAGTTCTTTTCTTCTCTTCTTTTTGTTTTCATAATTTGATGGATTAGTTTTAGCTCCCTTACTCATTAGTTTTACCTCTTTTAATTAGTCTCATCTTTCATAATTACTTGTTCTTTAATTGAATTATTTGTTATGTTCGATCATTTACTTTTGTTCCTCTTAATTTAAGACAACTCATTGTTGTGCTTAATACAAGTTGATATTCAAAGTCCTAAAATTATTAAATGTTCCTTGGAACTTTGGTAAAGTAGAGGCTGGTTTAACTAGGTGAGTGTGGGGTGCCTAACACCTTCCCACACCGTACCATCATCCCCGGACCCTAAGAATCTCATCCCCATTGGGCAACGAGTCGCCAAGAAAACCAAAATGTTTTTCTTGAAAAATCCCAGGTTTTCCTAAATTCCCAATTCCAAAAATTTAAGTGGCGACTCCAAACTCCATATCCATTTTATCTATCCCTTTCTCTAGGTTGGGTAGCCACAGATGGCGACTTACTAGGGATTTTCTAAGAGGACCAAACTTAGAAAAACCGAGTTCCAAGGATATTTAATTAATTTTGGGCCTGCACACATGACACACACACTTCACACATATTGCATTGCATCTTGTCCTTCTGATTCAACTATAGACGGCCACTGGTATGATTGCTTAGGGCAACTGTCCTAGAAAGAGGACCCTTCTCTCTTTCCTCCAGCATATCCAACCACCGCTTGAATAAGGTTGGTGGCTCTGAATAAATGAGGTGAGTTCTCAACAATGTACCCAAGACTTGTCTTGAGGTATATGGGTAGCCCAACCCGATTGAGGTTTCCCTACACCCCTTAGGAGCCTATAGAAATAAACCCAAGTCCTTGCATGTAGAGCCCTAGAAACTACCCTTAGGAGTCCAAACTAGGCATTTTAGCGCATTGGTACGTATTTGCATTTGCCTTTTACTTACACTTAGTTCTTGTTGTCTGGCATATTTCTTTTTGTTGCATTTGTATTCTTGTTTTGTCATTGCTTACGCAAACAGGTAGGAGCAGTTGTGGGCCCACTCAGGTACAATTATTCCTTTTCTTTCAAATAAAAACCTACACAACCCAAAACCATGATTACAACCCAAGGTCAACCTAACCCAAGTAGGGACTTCTCACAATACCTAAGGGTTATTGAACAGATGTATTGGAACCATGTGGAAAAATTACAAACTCAAATAGATCTGTTCAAGAGTGAAGTCAAACAACTCCGACCCAATGATCAAGCCCAGCCCAACCAGGGGCAAAGCATTCAGGCCCAACCATCATGGGCCACATCTATGCCAATCCAACCCAACCAAGGGCTATACAACCAAGCCCAAATTTCATGGTCCCCCTGCTTTCCAATTCGGCCCAACCAAGGGCACAACCGAAGGTGCGAAGGAGAGTTTAAACTGGTGTGTGCCTAAATAAAATTTCATATGGAGACTTGCGTTTAAGAGTTTGAGAAGGAATGCAGTTAATCAGGAAAACCACAGTTTCAGCCGCATCAGACCAAAAATTCTGGGGAAGAGAGGCAGACGCTAGCAAGGTGAGGGTGGACTCTGATAACCCTGTATTTTGATGCCTTAAGGGCATCAATTCAGGGGCATTTGGATTCCCGGATCTGAGTATGTAATTATGTTTCCTTTTTTTCCCAGTGGATACGACCCGTTCTCATCACTTTACTRCGTTAGTAATTGTTTGAGAATCGGAATAAAATTATAAATGTCTAAACTACTGTTTTGGAGTGTTTAACGATGCACTTTCGGACACATCAAGTTTTTGGCGCCATTGCCRGGGAAGCACGGAGAAAATTTTTTATTTGCTTTATCCGGATCTGTTTCATTATTTTTTTTTTATTTTCATTTTATTATTTGATCCGTTATCTCCTTTTAGTTCTTGTTTCTCTTCGATTCTGCAGGACAGAATAGCGAAAGGTGGGGTATCGAAGCATTGCGGGACTACAGGAGAGAAGAGAAGAGAAGAGAAATTGGATTGCATTTCAGGTGTAGTCGCCCCATTTTATTTTTAATTTTTGAAATCCTTTTTTTTGTAGAATAGTGATTTTTGAATTTTTTTTGAATTAATTTTTTTCTAGATCCGATTTTTTTTTGTATTATTTTGCTTCCAATTTGTTTCTAGATCTATTCTTCTTTATTTATTTTAATTTCTTGTTCGATTTTTTTTGTTTTATTAGGTTTGTGTTTTTCTTTTATTTCAGATTTAAAAAAAATCAAAAAAAAATTGTTTATTCTATTTAATTTTATTTCTTGGAGCATAATTTTCTTTTGTTTATTTTATTTTATTTTATTTTTGGTTTAAATTTTAGATTCATTTTTTCTTTTATTTCAGATAAAAACACAAAAAATATAAATAAAAAAAWTTTCGTTTACTTTTGCAGTGTAATTTTCTTTCGTTAATTTTATTTTCGTATTAATTTTTAGATTTGTGTTTTTCTTTTATTAAAAAACGAAAAAAATATAAATAAAAAAATTCAGCATATTTTTTCTTTTGTTTATTTTATTTTCGTTTTAATTTTTTTAGATTTGTATTTTTTTTCTTTTATTTTATCTATTTCTTGCATAATTTTCTTTTTGATCATTTTATTTTCAGTTTAATTTTTAGATTAGCAATTAGTTTGTTAGGATTTATTTTTTGTAGTTGTTAATTCTGTTTAGCACAATTAATTGTTGTTTTATTTTCTATTTGCAATTATTATTTGTTGTTTTATTTAATTYCTTTTCTTTTAGTTGTTTAATTGAATAATTAATTGCAAAATAGGAAATTGTTGAAATTTTCAAATTTGAATTTAAATTTCAAATCTGAATTGAATTTTAAATTTAAATTCAAATCTGATATAAATTTGAATTTGAATTTCAAATTTCAAAAATTAAATTTAAAATTTTGAATTTCAAAAAAGAAAATTTAAAAATATATAAAATATATAAAAATATATAAAAAATAAAAAAAAAATTAATTTAATTTTTGCATTCTAACATTTAGGGTTTCATATTCTAGAGCATGCATCATATAGGTTTATTTAGTTGATTATCATAGCTAGTTGTGAATGTGTTAGGTTTTCCTTCTTTCTATTATTTTAATTGCTTCTCTTGCTTAGTTTATTTAATTCTTTTATGTTATATTGCGGAATTGCATTTTAGAGACAATTGTTCATGCATTGTAGTTAGTTGCATTTGCTTTTTTTATTTTGTCTTTCCGTTAATTCATTTAAGGGCATCCAACCTAAATAAGATAAGGTGGGGATTTCATCACCCTTCCTTGGCCCAAAAATCACCACCATTCACGTGCAGTTCACCCTAACCCTAATTTAAAATTTGGATAGAAAGATCATTTAGGGAAGCCTCACACTTAGTTCAAAGGTGTGCTGAATTTTATGAAAGCTTGTAATTACTTTCCATAACCGGCGGTTGGTGTCTAAGGAAAGAATTTAAATTGCTACGCTACAGTGGGTTTTGTGGTTATTTAATTAGGTCATTGCGAGATCAAGGGGAGCCTCCCACATCCCCACCTCTTTACCTGGCTAACCAAAGGAAGTGGTGTAATTCCATGTGAACCTAGGAGGATTCACATTGGTTGAACCACTAGTTTAGGAAACCCTAGGTCAGCCCCTAGGTCGTGTGGTTGATTTTGAATTTAAATTTCAGGAATTTAAATTTCAAAATCTGAATTTGAATTTAAATTTCAAATTTCAAAAAAAAAAATAAAAAAACTTAAATTTGAATTTAAATTTCAAAACCCAAATTTGAATTTAAAATTCAAATTTCAAAAAATAAGGCAAAAAAAAASAAAAAAAAAGAAAAAAAAATCAAATTTGAATTTAAATTTCAAAATGTAAATTTGAATTTAAATTTCAAAATGTAAATTTGAATTTAAATTTCAAAATGTAAATTTGAATTTAAATTTCAAACTTCAAATAAAAAAATTAAGAAAAAAGAAAAAAAGAAGAAAAAAAAATTAAGAATTCAAATTTGAGTTTAAATTACAGGATTTAAATTTCAAAATTTAAATTTGAAATTAAAATTCAAAATTTAAATTTCAAATTTCAAAAAAAGGGGGGTTAAAACAAAATGAATCAATGGCCGAAGTGTGTGGAATGAGAAACTACTTCCAACCTGAGCCATAAATAGATTGGAACCATGTGTCTAGACAACTAGATAAGATTAATGGAATGGCCCACAGACTTGACCATGTCCTTGCATGTAGTTAACAAAGCGGCTCATACCGAACCTTGTCATCTTATCCATTATGTTCCATCTGTGCAAGCCCGACCCATCATGTCAGCCAGTGCGTCCAAACCAAATACATGTGACCAACAGATTTTTCCAACCCAAGGCTAACCCATTCTCTAGTCCATATAACCTAGGGTGGGAAAATCAGCCTAATTTCAATTATAAGGCTCAAGTCCAAGAAAACCCTTGCCAGATATGCACTCTCAGTGGTCTGAAGCACAGACCCACTAGGAGTACAATGATTACCATGGGACTCAACTGGTTCAACCATGTCAAACCTATACACAGTCCCAATACAACCTATCTAACTCCATGGCCCACCAATTTCAGAGGCCACAAATGCAAACTCAATTCCAGTAGATGCATYCTAGGAACCAACCGGCCCAACCTTATCAGGCTTACCCACAACCTCCTCAAGCACGTACAGTAGATGAAGCTTCAGTAGTTGATCCTAAATCAGCAGCAGTCCATTGATAGATTAGAGAAACAAATAGGACAGCTAGCCAAAGCCAAGGCAAGGAGAGAAGTAGGGAAAATACCAGGTCAACCGATTGCAACTCCTARAAATCAGCCATCGGGTTTTCCTCCACAACAAATTCAGTTACCTCCTAAGAACCCTCAGTGTGAAAATACCAAATCCATTACAACCTTAAGGAGTGGGAGGATTTTAGAGGACCCGTGTGAGAAAAATAGAGTTAATGAAAAGGAGCAGGAAGACCCTATGTTGGGGGGAGAAGAAGAAGGAAAGGAAACATTAGAGGAAAAGCCCATAGTGAACCAACTTGTAGTCACCTTTCCAACTACACTCACAGTCGGGCCGGTGCAAAAGAAGAAAGAGACCCGCAACGAGGAGTGCAAGGAAGTTCATATTAACTTCCCTCTCCTCGACGTGATCCAACATATCCTGGCCTATGCCAAGTTCTTAAAAGAGCTGTGTACTCAAATGATGGAGCCACGATCGGCCCCACAAAAAATGATACTCTCGGCAGATGTTAGTGTAGTTCTCCTAAACCAACTTCCCCAAAAAATGAAAGATCCTGATGCTCCTCTCATAAGCTGTGTCATCTCTGGAATCACCTTCGATCGGGCTCTATTGGATCTTGGGGTCAGTATAAATTTGCTTCCGTCCATTTATGATTGGTTCAGGATCGGCGAGTTAAAACCTACCCCGGTAATTTTGCAACTCGTTGATTGGTCAGTCAACACCCCTCGAAGTGTTATTAAGGACGTCATTGTCAGGCTAGAGGGTTGTCACTTTCCAATGGATTTCATCATCCCAGACATGACCCTAACCAAGGAACTGAACCACATCCCGATAATCTTAAGATGTCCGTTTCTAGAAACGGATAATACAAATTGTAAATGGGGGGAAATGAACATTTCATTAGGGGAGCAGAAAGTCCGATTAAACATTTTTTATGCCTCTAAGTATCCAAACCTAGGGGAAGATAAGTGCAAGGGGGATATAGTGGATGATCTTTTAGATGGCCTGCCTACCCCGTGGTTAGCCCAATCTGAACCCTATCTATCGGAAGATGAAAAGTGAGTCAAGGAGTATAGATGGAAATAGTGCGTGAATGTGTCTGGCTGAAGACGTTAAACTTAGCACTGGTTGGGAGGCAACCCAACATAGTTTTTAGTTGATTTTTGTCTGTAGTGTTAGAGTTGTGTTTCTTTTCTTGATTCGAGACTAGGTGGAAAACCTTGAACCCCTCAGAAAAACCCTACTCATTGATCCCTTTGGCCCAAATCTTCTTTGCATCATTCTAGTCATGCCATTAGGGACAATGGCATTTAAGTTAGGGGTGAGGAAAGAGAGAGAGAGAGAGAGAGTGAGAAAAATGAAAAATAAAATTGAGAAGTTGAGCCTTCAAATATGTAGAATTAAAATTTCACTGAAAATTTAAAAAATTTTTTTCCATTAAAAGAGATTCTCAAATAGAAAAAGTTGAGGAAACTGATAAAAGAATATTGGATTTTGTAGAAATTGGTAGCAAGTGATAGGAGTCAAAATTGGTCTTATTTGAATATTGTCGAAACCGTTTAGAAATTGGAAAATACTCCCAACTTTGCCCTTGCCAAGATAAGGRGAGAAAGATTGAGAAATTAGACAAAAATTCTTCAAAATTGTTAGAAACAGTGGACTACCCTGACCAATGTTTGCAAAATAAAAAAAAAGGAATAAAAAATTAATGGATACCCTAGACTTAGTAACCGGGTCTCTTCACCTAAGTTAAGTGTAGAGATTCGCGTCAAACGGAAAAAGAAATGCCAAAGACACTTACCTAACACTTAGTAATCGGGTCTCTTCACCTAATGCAAGTGCCAGGATTCGCGTAAAACGGTGAAAGGTAACAAAAATAATAAGTTCAGGGGTAGAAATCCGTTGTTAGAAATAATAAGAAGAATACCTATCTGATTTTAAAAGTAATCTCATTTTATCAAGACAGTTAGCAAATGGAAGGGTAAATAAGATTTTTAAGCCATGTTTTTGTAATATTCAAAATAAGACAGTTTTACCCCTAAAGCCCAATATCGATCTATATAGAGTTTGAGAATGCTGGAATCAGGATGCTTGATTAATTCTGTTAGGGATGATCTTGAGATGGGAAAGATCTAAATACTCAATGTAATTTTAAGACTGCATTGCTAAGGGACTAGCAATAGTTAAGTTCGGGGTGTGATAATCCTACATTTTGATGCCTTAAGGGCATCAATTCAGGGGCATTTTTGGCCTTAGAGTAGTCAAAGTGCACCCTTTTCCTAGTTAAAATCAACTATGTGACCTCTGAGTGTCTCTGTGCAAATTATGTAAAAAACTGGGAAGTTTTCATGGCTGAAATGCAGTTTTTGGGAAGCTGGTGTGAAGCCCAGCTGAGAGAGGGGGTGTTTTTGCAAAGAACTAAGAACAGGAGGGCGCCTCCTATCTGCTAAACCAGTTGGCGCCCATCCTACTGTATTACCATGCTCCCATCTCATTAGCAAAACCTAGGGACCCTTTTTAACCTAATTTTTTCCTCCTTAGCTAACCCTAGCTACCCCAGATGTGAAATTTCCATCATCCACTCCTTCTAATCTCTACCATCCATTTTAGGGCTCCCTTTTGTAGCTTCTAAACCCTAAGGTGCCACCTATTCTACTAATCCTCACCATTTAGCTCCTCACCATTAAATCTCAGCCACTCCCTCCATCCTATATCCCAACCATTCAATATAGGGCACCACATATTCTTTTAATCTTAACCCTTCAACCCTAGATGTTTTAATCTACACCCTCCATTTCTGGGCGCCCAAATCTCAGCCCTACATAATATTGGGTGCCCTCTCCTTCCATTTTCAGCCATAGGATCACCCCAAAACCATCTTAGCCATCCATTAGAAACCCTAGGGCATCCCTAACTTTTCTAAATCCTATCTGCCGCCCGCATCTTTCTCCCTATTTCCAGTTGTGTCCACCATTCTCTATAAAAAGGGTCCTAGGGGCCCTATAGAAGGGGTTGGTCAATTCACCCAGGTAAGAAGTAAGGCTGATCTTGAGAAGTTCAAGGGTAGAGGAAGAGGAGGACGCCCAGGCAAGAGGAGGGGTTCCTACTTGCAGTTCGCCAACATTGGTACTGCCACCTTTGGATTTGAATCCCAACCATTTTTTTTCTCTAATTTTAGAATTGCTTTTTGTTCTTTAATTTCCAATTTAATTTTTTTCCTTCCTGCAAATTTATTTTTATTAGATTTAATTTGTGTTTTATTTATTTTCTACAGATTTGAAATTTGACCAGGTAAGACGAAAGGCCTAGTTCAAGAAGTTCGAGGGTCGAAGGAGAGATCCGGAGACTACTACCTTTGATTAAATTCTCAGACATTTTTATTTCGTTCATTTTATTTATTTGTTAAAGTTATTTATTTTTATGCACTTGTTATTCTCAGTACTGTTCAAATTTGGTTTTAATGAATTCCATTTTTTCTTTTTAATTAATTAATTTTATATTTCTGCAATTGCCCTTTGTGTTCTCTCTCCCAGATCTGAGTACGTAATTACTTTTCCCTTGCTTCCCTGTGGATGCGACCCGTTCTCATCACTTTTCTACGTTAGTAGTTGTTTGAGAATCGGAATAAAATTATAAATATTTAAACTAGTGTTCTGGAGTGTTTAACGACGCGCTTTCGGACACACCAGACTCTATCACATGGCTATGCTTCTGTTCAATGGTTTCGTTCTGCTCATGAGTGTGAGTGCAGACGAGCTGGTGTCTGATGCCTTGTGAATCGAGATACTTTGAGAGCCACCAATATTCCCCTCCCCAATTAGATTGAACAAATTTAATTTTTACATCAAATAAATTCTCAACATGCCGTTAAACTTGAGAAAGATATCAAATACATCAGACTTTCGACGCATAGGAAAAATCCAAGAAAATTTAGAAAAAACATCTACAAATAACACATAATATCTAAAACCATTATTGGACTCAACTAGGGCTGGCCCCCATACATCTGAGTAAACTAATTCCAATGGACGACTATAAGAAGTAGACGAAGCAGAGAGGGGAAGACGATGACTCTTTCCTAATTGACAAGCATGGCAAACTAGTAAACTAAATGAACCATTATAGGGAAGACCAAACTGAGATAGCACACGCCGAACCACTTGGATTGAAGCATGCTCTAGCCGATGATGCAAGATCCAAACTGATGCTTTCTCACCAATAAATGCAATACTACCGGATGACAGAGCAGAAGTGATAGATGCTGATGCAGGAAATTGATAGTCACCTTTACTGGGTCTGCGGAGTAGAACTCTCCCCATATGGTCCTTCAAAAGAAAATGAGAAGGATGAAATTCAAAGACAACATTGTTATCTTTGGTAAATTTGCTAACAAAAAGCAGATTCTTTGCTGACAAAAGAAAATGAGAAGGGTGAACCAATATTTTTTATCTCCAAACCTATGCCATTACCGATTTTCACCTGATCAGACCCACCATAGTCTGATCAAATCTGAATATTGTCTAGATTAGACGATGTGATGTGTTGCTCTGGAATCTGGATACCAAGCCGGGTCAAACTAAGGCAAGGAATCAGTGTGAAAAGCAGCTGGATTAGGAGTAGGATTTTGAGCAGGCTGTCGATCACCACCAAGATAGGAAATATCAAAATGACGTTGGCACTTCCAAACAACATGGCTAGAAATGTTACACAGTTGGCAAACAATGGTGTTGCCACATTCTCTACCACGCCTAGAACCATCACTTTGATTGCCACATCTGCCTCTGCTTCTTTTGCGCTGTGAGTTATTGTGCGACTGCTGGGATTGCTGGGAATGATTTTTGTTGGTTGAAGCAAGATTGGTAGAAGCACCATCATCTGTCTTAAGATAGTGATTTTCTCGAAGCCAAGACTCATGATCGAGTAATTGACCAACAACATCAGAAATTCTCAGTTTATCAAAGTTAGGTCGACTAGCAATAGCAGTAATAATGGATTCATATTCAAATCTGAGTCCACTCAAAATACACATAACAAGATCCTGTCAAGAGATAGGTTTAGAAATAGCAGAAAGGTTGTCAGTGATACCTTTGGCTTTCTGTATATATTCGGAAATGGAAAAGGTACCTTTCTTGAGACTTTGGATTTGTCTCTTCAACTACAAAATTCTGGATCGGGAGTGTGAAGCAAATGACTCTTCGAACGCACTCCACATTTCAGCTGATAGAGACATACCTACAACTTGAGCGAGTATACCTTCAGTGAGGGATGAAATGATCCAGCTAAGTACCGGCTGATCCAGTTGGTACCAATGATCAAATGTTGGATTGATAATTTTCTTTGATGGATCCTCTAGATCATCAATTTCTTCAGGAGGTGCAGGTGTTTTTGCTTCTACTATTCCCATAAGTTTGTGAGTTCTGAGAATGGGAAGAAGTTGCATCACGCCATAGGAGATAGTTGTTGCTATTCAACTTGATGGGTAGATAATGAGTGATGTTGGGCATCAATCCTGGTGTACCTGGAGTAGTTTCTGAAGTCAATGACCCTAGGCTGTTGATCTTTCCTTTTGTTGAATTGTTGAATGAAGCCATGGTAATGTGGCTCTGATACCAAGTTAAAGAAATAAGTGGAGACTTGAATTGAATGAGAATGGTTCAATGGGAAACCAGTCGAACCTTGTATATTTATAGATACAAGAGTTAGAGTTTATGTACAATACTCAATTAGGGGATCAGATTACATTGAGCTCTATCAGATAGAGTTTATCCAGACTGAACTCTATCTGATAGAGTTTATCAAGTTAGTGGAGATCTATCACAAAACAGATAGAGATACACGATGAACTTATCACAAGTTTATCGCATATCTGTTGGCTCATCATCTTCTGATGATGTGGCAATGTTGTTATCCTCAATACTTAGAAAGCGAGACAAGAAGAGGTCTAGGAACTGATCCCATGAATTGATGGACCGTGGGGTAAGAACTGAAAAGACTTGAAAACCATCTCCTTGTGGGGCCTTTAAATGTGCTCTAGAAAGCTCTATACATCAGGGCGTTAAGAGAATCCATGAAGGAGCATGATGGAGTAGAAGCTTTCTTAGTGGTCCTCTGGTTTGTGGTTTCTTCATAAGTTTCCGGGGTAGGAGCCTTGAAGTTCTAGGGGAGTGGCTTTGTAATGATAGTCAGTAAAGGCTTCCATGTGGCTTGTCGAGTTGCTCCACATGGATGTTGTGGAAGCAACAATCTTCTTGAGAAACAGGACCTCGGCTTGGCTAGATACCTTCCTCACCAAGGAGAGGGTTGGGTGTTTCTAGGAGCATCCTGAATTAGCTAGGTCTCGTTAATTTTTTAGATGCTTTCGGACACCAAAAACTTGAGGAGGGGGAGGAACATGACAATAGTTGACCCCGTGTTGGTGAGGGACATTGTAGTGTTCTATGCACTCATCCTCGTCCTCGTTGCAATTGGAAGTGGCTTGGTCGGTGGGGAACTCCTTGTGGTCATCCGTGCCTCCATGATGATGGAAGGCCTCACGATCAAGGTGTTGGCTTGAGTGGTGCCTGGAGGAGTGAGAGAAGCGTCGGCTTGCTAGGCAACTGTTGCTCTCAGACTCTGAGTGTTCTTCTTTAATTCTTCCCCCTAACTGCTGACTAAGTGACTGACGGGCATATCTCTTATTGAGGCTATTTTGCACGTTAGTAGGTTGGCCATTTTGAGGTTGACCTCCCACTGGTTGCTACAAGTTGTTTCGTCAGTTGGTGAGGTTGTCTAGTCCCTGAACACCATGTTAAACTATTCCAGTGTAACCAAGTTTCAAGGAGCAAGAGGGGCGTTGTCCTGGTGGTTAGCCCTTTGTGAAGTTGAAAGCATAGAAGCTTGAGTTTAGAGGGAAGACTCATTTAATAAATCATTCTCATAGATGGTGCCAATTGTTGCTATCAAATTTGAAGATGAGGGCAACTTCGTCACTTCTGAAGTGGTTAGACCGAGGGTTCCGCTTGCAAGGTGTCAAAAGACGTTTGAGTCTTTGAGATGTGATCCCAAGAGTGGGGACTCCGATGATCAAGTCATCCGAGGGATTTGGGAAGGCCAAGATCTTAATAAGCTAGAGCAATTGAAGTGAGTGTGCACGTAAGATTCGTACCTGTAACCATGAGGTCCTCTATATAGTCAGAGTCACCTGGGATTTTACGCATTGGACACAAGGTAACAATTCTATATTTCGGGGGGTTGTGATCAAGGGTGTTAATGGGGCGAAATCCTCACGACTAAGCTTGATCGAGATTGTAACGTTCGCAATTAATGCCCTAATAATGATTGCGCCAGGAAACAATGAAGGTACCCTTAGCCGAGCTTGAGATGACGAGAATACCCTTTATGGGTGCCACATGTCATTTGCTGAGAAGGCGATCAATTACGCCCATATTAAATAATTTGGTTTGGATTGCAGAAAACATCAAGGAACACATTTTTAGAACTTGATTTTGTTAAACTTTATGCCTTATAAACACATTCTCATAGATGGTGCATTCTAATTCTTTTTTGGTTATGTGCTTAAATCTATGAGATTGAATGATTATATTGTACCTATATGTTTAATTTTTCCTCTCTTTCCTTTTTGCTGATGCCAAAAGGGGGAGAAATGTGTGCTAAATTTATCTCCTTGCTAATTTCGCTAATTGCTAATTTTGCTAATTGCTTGCTAAAAATGTGTGCTAAATTTATCTCCTTGAATTTGTTATCTAGCATGCACTATGATGATAATATTTGTTGGAAAAGGCTCTAACAGATGAGAAATTATGCTTGTTCCAACTTAAATAGAGGGGGAGAAGACCTCTTAATTAAAGGTTGATGCATCACCTCCATGAAACCGGGGGAGATTTGAAAAGGAATCAAGAAATTGATTATGCATGAATTATGTGAAACGTGGGGAGATAACAAAATGATATTATTTGAGATTTTATCTTATATTGATTATTTCTCCCATATTATATATGTGTGCGTACATGTATGTGGTAGCATAATGACAATGGGAATTAACTTTGTACTCTCTATATGAACTTATTATTATTATCATTTTTCTATCAATGGTTTGTTATCAAAAGGGGAGAGATTTTTGACCTTATATGTTTTGATGATAACAAACTTATTTAGAGTACTAATAGTCTAAACTTAAGTGTGCAGTTGTGCCAAGTGATCTTCATCATTTGAGCTAAAATGATTGACAAGAATTTCAATAATTTGAAATGCAAAGTGGGGAGTTGTTTAATGAACTGGTTTACTCTTCAAGAAAGAAGAATCTACCATGGAGAAGAAGAGAAAGAAGAAAACATCAAGTTTCATAACTTTAATTGTTATCATCTTTCTATCATTTAGGACTTGATGTAATCATTTGCAAAAATGCACACAAAATGGGCTTAATGGATCAACTATGGTTTAACCAAGACCCTAGAGACCAATGGTTAAATGGCTAGGCTTTTCCCAACCTTTATACTAAGCTCTAAGTGTGGAGGCTTAACAAGTCAATTCTTAGATGTTTGGAGTTGCCTAGTTGAAGTTTCTAAGGTTGATTATATCCTATAGTCTATTGCCCGTAAGGCAGTAGTTGACTACCTGTGACAAATTAAATGAGCCTAGTGCTACACTATCCCTAGCCAATAATTGACTAGTGAAAAAAGGATATGCAACTATCTTTAACAACCAAGAATTGAAGTGCATGAAGTAGTTGACTACTAAGAGGTAGTAGCCAACTACTAGATAGAAAAGATTCTCTCTTCCGAGTAGTAGTCAGCTACTTGAGACTATTAGTTGATTACCTACTCCGAACAATGTTGAATTAGTTGACTATTAGCTCAAGCTAGTCGACTACTTCATGAAAGAAAAAGAAGTATTTTTTATTGTTTAAAGACTCAATAGATTTTTCCTTTTCTAGTAAGCCTTTAGTCTTGTTAGGAACAAGCTCTAAATATTTCTAAGAATAGATTAATATCTTCCTAATGGATTTATAACGATTATATGCTCTCTAAGCATACTTTATGTTATAAATATACGAGTTTAAGATGAAAATCTCAACAAAGTGCATTGAGATATAAAAAGAGAGCATTAGCAAGAGAGCAACTTTGTGTAAARAGATTGAGAGCTAAAAAGTGTTTTTATCCTCGGAGAAAAGAAAGGTTTGAGAAAGCCATTTGTATTTCATTAATTCTCTCCTTGCGAGAATCTTTAACCTCTTTAAGTGCATCAAGCCCATATTTGTCTATGCCCATTATTGCATTTGAATAGTTTGTATTGTATTTGCATATCAACATAGTCAGATATTCATTGAGCTTTAATTGTTTATATCTTGTTGTACTTGATTAGTTAGTGATTTCTAGTTGATTGTTGTTCAGTATTCAGAAATTGAACACTAGAAAGGTTGGGATGGAACTAGTAAGTCTATCCGGTTAAGGTCTTGTTGACACCTATAAAGTCTAACCATTGTAAAGGTTTTGCTAGCACTTGGGCAATCCAACTTGTTGCAAGAGTTTTGCTAACACTATGAAGTCCAAGTAGTTTGGTGGAAATTCTCAGATGGTGTACTTAAGGAGAGGATGATGTAGGTCTAGCTATATTCACCGAACCTCAATAGCTCTTATGTTTTAGAAGGTTTTAATTGGCGGAAATCAGTAGAACCAAGCTAATCACCCCCTCTTGAATTAGGCTACTTGGGCTAACAATATTTAAGCTGCATTTGGCTTTCCTTATTTTAAGGACTTATTTCCTTTTTACAGTTAAAATGCTTCTATGAACATTGAATTTTTAACCCTCCAAAGAAGATAAGTCCTTAAAATAAGGAATGCCAAGTGCAGCCTTAACGCAACCCACAAATTGGCTTGAATGACCAACAATATTCATACTACAAGAAAATGGATCTATAGCTATTGCAATATAGCTACGGACACAAAAAACCATAGCTAAAACATAGGATATTGTAGCTAAAAGTTAACTTTTTTAGCTACAATCATTTTGTCCGTAGCTAAATATTATATTATCCGTGGCTAAAAGTTATTTATAGCCACAAATTTTAGTTATCTGTGGCTATAAGATGTAGACAAACGAAATTAACCTTTAGCTACGAACTTATTGTCCGTGGCTAAAAGGTATTTATAGCTGTAGCTACGGATTTTAATTATCCATGACTATAGGTTATAGAAGAACAAAATTGCTAGAGTGATCATTCCAACCCAGCTGGTCCTAGAAATTCCAGTCTTAGGCCTAGAAATTTTGTGTTCAGGCCTAGTTTGAGCCCAGGCCCATACCAATATAGTAATATTTTGGGCCCTAGCTCGAAATACATGTATGTATAAAAACTTCCCTCTTCCCCAATAGTCGAATTTCCTCCCTTCCCCCACTCTCGGCAAAACCTTGTTGTGTTGCGACATTATCTTATTCAGGTCCTAACGACCAAAATCTAATATTCAGTCTATAACACTGATGACCAACTGTCAACATTGACCTTTCTTCACTAATGACATAGAGACAACAAACACACTACAACCAAAGGTATGGGTCGTGGTATATTTGGTGTTTCTTTTTTCGTCTAAAAAAGAAAGGTTATGCCACAAGCAATGAAAGTTAGGGGTATTCAAATTTGGTTACCAAAATGAAACCCAAATCAAACCAAACTGAATAAGTAAATTTGGTTTGATTTATTTGATTATTGGTTTGATAGTGGCTTAGTTGTTAGGATCTCTAACCATTGTAGCAAAGACCTGGGATCAAATACCGCTGCCACTAAGGTTAGGGGTTAAGGGGACAGGGGATGGGCTACCCCCCGTTGTGTAGCCCATTGAAGCAACATGTGTGTGTATATATATAGTGATATATATTATTATACATATTAATATTAATATATTATTAACAAGTTTATAAATATTAATATAAGTGGGTCCAAACCAAATAAAAAACTGAACCAAACTATATTAAGTTCAGTTCGAATCAATCCAGTTCATAAGAATAGATAAATTGAAATGCTATTTAGGTTCTTAGTTCTAACCATATTGAATTGAACCAACTGATTGAAAATCACTAGAAATTTGTAGTTAAAATAATTTATCGAATAACAAGTAAAAATCATTAAATAATTAAATTTTTTAAAATATAATTAAATATTTAATAAAATAATAAAATAAAATATTCAACGAAGTTGTTAAATAAATGATTAAACAACTAATGAGATATTAATATAATTAAATGACTAAAACATTAGTGGCTTAGTGCAATTATATTAAATAAATTTATTTTTCTATAAATGGCTGAGATTGAAAGGAAGTAAAAATTTGAAAGACCGCTAAAACTAATTGATGTGAACTCTCTCCTGCACACAACAAACCCTTTCCCTTTCTATTATTCAGCTTCTCTCATTTGCATCGAAAACCTCCTTTTCCCTCTCATTCCCTATCTTCTATTGAGAAAAATGCAATATTCATTTACTGAACCTGTTTGCTAGTACTCATGGTAGGTGTCAAGATATCTCTTAGTACTCATACTAAGAGATATTTTGCATACATAGATCAGCATAAATAGATGTGGTTTCACCATGTGATTCATGGTTTATTTTTAGATATTTGACCAACCAAATATTTACACAAAAATAGTATAACAAATATTCTCTAGAAAGAAAACTTGATTTTTATGTTTGGAAAATCTCAGTTCACGAATTAGGGAACGAAGAGGAGAACTCGCCGAAGCTGAGGCTTAACAACTTTTGAAGTCAAGCGCATCCTGGTGGACTCGGGTAGCTCGGTAGACATATATTCAAAGACACCTTCGACAAGCTGCAGCTCCAGAAAAGTGACCTAAAGTCGACAGATACTCTCCTGGTAGGCTTCAGCGGCAAGGAGGTTAGACCTCTCGGGCAAGTCTCAGTACCTGTAGAGGTCGGCACATGGCCGAATATCATGAGGTTCGAGCACATGTTTCTGGAGTCGCAACTCCCTCTCCTTACAATGCCATAGTAGGTTGGCCCATTACGCACACCCTATGTGCGGTAGTATCCACCTACTACCTGGCAATGAAGTTTCCAACGGACTATGGAGTGGGGGTTGTGCGAGGTGACCAGCTCGAATCTTGCAAATGCTACGTAGCCGCCCTCAAGGGGAAAACCAAACTAGCGGCTGACATCGAGCTCGAGCGGCCAACGAAGTATGCCGACGAGCGAGCTACACCAACAAAGGAGACGGTCCACATCCTAGTCTCAACTGATGATCCAACCCAGACTCTCCAGATCGGTATTTCGATTGAGGAGCCACTTTGCTCTCAGCTGGTAAGCTTTTTATTAAGAAATTTAGATATATTTGCTTGGTCCGCGGCAGAAATGCCTAGAATAGACTCTAAGATTTTAACTCACAAGCTAAATAYCGATCCCTTAGTTAGGCCAGTTAGACAAAAAAAGTGCAACCTCACCCCAGAACGCTGGAGGATAGTCGATGAAGAGGTCGGGAAGCTCTTAGCGGTAGACTTCATCAGGGAAGTCCATTATTCGAGCTGGGTAGCAAACTCTGTTTTGGTAAAAAAGGCTAACGGTAAGTGGCGAATGTGCGTCGATTACACCGACTTGAATAGAGTCTGCCCAAAAGACTGCTTCCCGCTGCCCAAGATCAATCGCCTAGTGGACGCGACCAAAGGGCATTAGTTGTTGAGCTTCCTGGATGCCTACTTTGGTTACAACCAAATCAGGATGGACCCTACTGATGAAGAAAAGACGACCTTTATAACTGAGCTCGGGTTGTATTGCTACAAGGTCATGCCCTTTGGATTAAAAAATGCCGGGGCAACCTTTCAAAGACTTGTAAACAAAATTTTTGAGCCRTTAATCGGCAATAAAGTTGAGTGTTACGTTGATGACATGGTCGTGAAGAACCGGTATTCAAAATTTTTGTTAAATGATTTGCAAAGTGTTTTCCAAATTTTACAAAAATATAATATGAAGTTAAATCCCAACAAGTGTGTCTTCGGGGTCACCTCGGGAAACTTTTTGGGCTACATAGTCAACTGATGTGGCATCGCAGCCAACCCGGAAAATACAAAAGCCATCTTAGATATGAGAACACCCCGCAAATTAAAAGAGGTTCAGAGGTTGAATGGCCGGATAGCCGCCCTGAGCCGTTTTATGCCCAAGTTGGCAAATCGCTGTTTACCCTTTTTTAAAGCCATAAAAAAGAGTAAAGACTTCGAGTGGACWACAGAGTGTCAGCTCGCCTTCAACGGGGTAAAAAGATACTTAGCTAGTACCCCGGTTTTGACCTGACCCGAGGAAGGGGATATTTTAAAGTTGTACCTCTCTGCGAGTGATGAGGTGGTCAGCTCGGTACTGATCAAAGAAGTAGATTGGGTCCAACGACACATCTACTATGTTAGCAAAGTTTTGCAGGATGCTGAAACTAGGTACCTGGAGATCGAGAAACTGGCATACGCGCTAGTCATAGCAGCTCACAAGGTTCGTCCGTACTTCCAAGCCCACACCATCATCGTCCTCACCAACAAGCCTCTGAGACAGATCTTGCTCAAGGCAGAGGTGYCTGGGAGACTGACAAAGTGGGCTATCGAACTAAGTGAGTACGACATCCAGTATGAACCTCGGACGGCTATCAAAGCCCAAGCCTTGGCCGACTTTGTGGCAGAATGTACATTTAGTACTGCAACTCCCGAACTGACCGAGCTCGAACAGACGATGGAAGCATCAACCAGTGCGGCGTCGGTCCCGATCAGAGCAAGTCCAACCTGGGATGAGGAGCCCTGGATTCACCACATCGATGGCTCATCCAACCAACAAGGAAGCAGTGCAGAAATAATTTTGTACGGCCCAAGCGAGGTGAAGCTAGAATACGCACTTTGGTTCGGATTTGCGGCCTCAAACAACGAAGCAGAGTATGAAACATTGGTCGCCAGGCTCACCCTAGCCAGAGAGATGAAGGCAAAGCACCTCGTCATATGCAGCGATTCTCAACTCGTAGTCAACCAAGTCAGCGGCGAGTATGAAGCCCGCGACCCCACCATGGCTGCTTACTTGGCCAAAGTTAGGGAGACCCTACGCGGCTTCATCTCTCACTTCATCAGACAGATTCTGAGGTCCGAGAATGCTGAGGACGATGCCTTGTCCCAACTAGCCAGTACAAGCTCCAACACCATGCGGACCGTGTATATAGAGGACTTACCTCGGCCTAGCATTCTCGGGGAGGCAGGAGAGGTCGCTCCTGTAGAACAAGCAGAACCGAGCTGGATTGACCCACTTGTGAGTTACCTGCTTCATGGGACCCTCCCTGTAGAATGCAATGCAACCCGAAGGGTAGAGCGCCAATCAGCTAAGTACGYCATTATAGAAGAACAACTGTATAGAAGGTCCTTCACGCTCCCCTACTTGCGTTGCTTGCGACCCTTAGAGGTCGAGTACGTACTCCGCGACACCCATGAAGGCTTGTGCGGCAGACACTTGGAGGGCAAGGCTCTCGCATAGAAGGCGTTACGACAGGGCTACTACTGGCCCACGATGAAGGTAGATGCACTCGAGCTCGTCAAGAAGTGCGATAAATGTCAGAGGCACACTAATATCCACCACCGACCTGCTGCCGATCTGAAATACCTCACTAGCTTGTGGCCCTTCGTGCAGTGGGGAATCGACATACTTGGCCCATTCCCGCCAGCGACATGACAGAGGAAGTTTCTGGTTGTAGCAGTAGACTATTTCATGAAGTGGGTGGAAGCTGAACCTCTAACAACAATCACAACCTGCAACATACAAAACTTCTTTTGGAAGAAATAGTGTGTCGCTTCGGGCTACCTTGGGTACTCCTCTCTGACAATGGGAAGCAATTCGAGGATATAAAATTTCAGAATTGGTGTGCCGAAATGGGAATTCAGCAAAATTTCACCTCGGTGGCACACCCCCAAGCGAACGGGCAAGCAGAAGACACTAACAGAGCTATACTTCGCGGACTAAAAGCTCGCTTAGCTCGAGCCAAATGATTGTGGGTAGACGAACTGCCTAGTGTACTCTGGGCATACCAGACTACCATTAAGATTGCCATAGGTGAGACTCCCTTTAAACTCACTTAGGCATATCGGACTACCATCAAAACTGCCACAGGTGAGACTCCCTTTAAACTCACTTACGGCATAGAAACGGTGATCCCAGTAGATACACTATGCTTGGAGGCCTACGACGAAGAGATGAATGATGATGAGCTCCGTACTAACCTAGACCTGGTGTAAGAAGTATGAGACCTGGCATACATTCGGACTCCAGCTTACCAATAGAGAGTAGCTCGGTACTATTACGCCCGGGTCAAGAAGCGACACTTCCGCATCAGCGACCTGGTTCTTCGGAAGGTTATGGTACCTAAGCCCGGTGTCGGTAAGCTCGGACCAAATTGGGAAGGTCCATACCGAATAAGACGAGTATGGGAAGGTACGTACGAGCTCGAGACTCTGAAAGGGAAGCAAGTACCTCGAGCATGGAACATCAGCAACCTAAAAAGATATTACTTGTGATCACCGAACTGGAGAGAGGACTACAAGCACTCCCAGGGGTCCAAGGGCCATGACGCCAAGCTGACATAAGACCTCGACACTACGATAAGTCCCAGTCGCCTCTTCGGCATGGGCAGATAAGTCYCAGTCGACTCTTCAGCATGGGCGGATAAGTCCCAGTTGCATCTTCGACATGGGCGGATAAGTCCTAGTCGCCTCTTCGGCATAGGCAGATAAGTCCTAGTCGCCTCTTTAGAATAGGAAAATTGGTTTTCATACCCAAGGCATAGACAGCTCGGGTAAAAGCCCTACAACGTCTAGTCCACCTCGGCATATAACAACAGGTTGATCCCATTTGAGGTCAGGCCCGATGTCTCGACAATAAGGGATAACCGACACCTAAGCAAGAAGCCTGTGCGCAGACAGGTCGGGTATATACCCTACAATGTCCACCCACCTCGGTGTACAATAATGCGAAGTTACCCCTACTCGGAGTCCAGCTCGTTAGCTCAAAAGTTTGGGGTAACCAACACTTGGAAAAAATCTACTTCGGTTATCCCTACTCGTAGTCCAGCCCGTTAGCTTGACAGTTCGGGGCAACCAACACTGACATTTTTGCTCCTATGTTGTTTAGTTTGCCAGTTCGGGAGTTGTTTATACTTAGAAAGTTTTGCACAGAGATAGTCAAGATGCTTACATTTCATTGATGTAAAGTTTGAGAAAAAAAAATCCACTATGAACCGAACTCGGAGGCTCGAGGTATACATCATAAAGGATCAAGGAGAGGCTTCTAGTCATCTCGTGGCTCCTCACCCTTGTCGGAGGCTTTGGTAGGAAGATCCGTCTTCATGCAGCTCTCACCAACACCGGTCTCACCATTGGTAGGAAGATCCGTCTTCGGAGTCCAGATCTTTAGCAGCTTCGGCGGCCATTTCCTTTGTGATCCTCGAGGTAGTTATGGCACTAAGATCGAGTTGGGGGAACTCACGTTGGGTCAGCCACCTACTAAGCTCGAAGCCTCTGCGGTAGCTCGCCGTCCCCACCTTGACCATCTCCCTCCGGTACTCCGCCGAAGTCTTGTACTCCTCGATGGCCTTAACCTTGGCCTCCTCCACTACTTGAAGGAGTATCTCAGTCTGCTCCTTTGCATGAGCCTCAAGGTTCTCCACCTCCCTCTTCAGTGCTGCCTCCCGCTCCGCGAGCTCCTTCTTCTCGGACATCAACAGCGTGATCAGCTCTTTCTTAGCCTGTGCGTCCTTCTTCAGTTGGTTATTATCGTTGCGAGCTAAGTTCAGCTCGATATGGGCCTTACGGGAAGACTCCTCGGCTGCAAGGGCCCACTTCATGTTCACCTTGGACTGATAAGCCAAGGCGTGGATGGCGGAGTTCACTTGCCAAGAGAAGAAAACAAGCATCAGTACATGAAAAGCTAAGTACAAGATCGAAGGAGAAGATAAGTCAGAAAACTTACCACCATGCAATGGGTAGCCGCTCGAGCTCCGAGCTGAGCAACCGGCAGTTCGGCCTAGCTAGCAACCTCCTCGGCATACACTGCGCTTTTGCTCTTGAGGAGGCCATATTTCGGAGTCAGAATGCTCTGAGCTGCGTCATCACTGCCTGAAGAAGCGACAGCTGCAAGGGCGGTCTCCGAAGACGTCGCCTCCTCGAGCGTGCGGGGCGGGGAGAGCTTACCAGATTCCTCCTCAACCATGTCTATCATAGGAGGTTGCTCGGCAATAGATGGCTGCTCGGGCTCTGGAACGGCAGCTGGCGGGGACTCAACGCGAGCTCTTTTTGAAGCTCGCTTCTTCTTCCCCTTCTTCATACTCCCGAAGAGTTCAGTCGCGGGGATGTCCATGATAGCTGCAACAAAAACAAAYTGTTAGAAACAGTACCGAAATAAAACAAAGGAAACACAATAAACAGTGACCTACCAGGACTCAGGCCGGTCTACACGAGCTTCTCCTCAGTCACAAAGTCTACGAACTTTAAGCCGAGCTCCACCCAAGATCTGAGTGCCTCCCTTGTCTTCAGGTCCAACTAGACACCAGGGTCCTGGATGGCTGCCCTCCAATGGGTTGGGAAAGGCCACCCCTCAGTGTTACGGACCACAAAGTAACGCCTTTTCCAGGCCGGGACCTTGTTCAGGAGCTCGTGCAAGAGTTTGTAGCCCGGACGTGGTGACAGGTAGTAAGTTCGCCTGTGCTCGGG